>JAODAL010000993.1:0-257386 GCA_025379985.1 Phyllomedusa bahiana
AATTTGTATCGTCTCGATAGAAAAAGCAACTTTCAATCCTTGAAACGAAGGATACGACAACAGGACAAACAACGAGGGCACAGACACAAGCCCGGCGAGGGGGGGGGGGGGTGGCCTTTAAGTAAATAACGCCCCATTCTTCTGCGACTTTCTTCTGTAAATTACTAGTAAAGTTAGTGCACGGACCCCTGGGACGATGAGGAGCCTTGACGTTGGGTTACGAGTTTTCATATTTTGGCCAAAATACCTATTTGATATTTTTTCAGTCTGTATTTTTGTCCTGTAACACTGGGGAGCAGGGGGGTGTCCGCATTGTGTGTTTGGGGGGGGGGGGGACTTGGAATATGCTGGGTAACGCGCTCAATTGAACAGTAAGGCATGGTTCACACGGCGGATTTCACCGCGGGTTTGGGCGGCCAAAACCTCATCCAAACCTCGCCTCAAACTCGCGTCTCCTGACGCGGTTTTGCAGCGCGATCGCGGCGCGGATGGTGCGTGGTTTGGGGCGTGGTTTGCAGCAAGCTTTTCCCCCATACAAATTAATAGGCAGGACAAAAACCGCGCCGAGAATCGCGGCCCAACTGTGCACCACCTGCGCCGAAACCCGCGACCAAACCTGCGGCGACACTGCGCGGCCGCCGCGCTGAAGACTCGCTGTCAGAATTGACAGGCGACTTCTCAAACGTGCGCGGCCCAAAGCCACGGCCAAAACCGCGGCACGTGAATATCAACGGGTTTCCCATAATAAACTGGGGGCGTTTGGGGCACAATTTGGACGAGGTTTTGGCCGCGGAAACCGCGCCGAAACCCGCGGCCAAATCCGCCGTGTGAACATGCCCTAAGGCTATGTTCGGACAATGTACCTCGCCGTGCACAGTCGGCGCCGCAGTGCATCGTGTCTGTCGGGAGCTCGCGCAAATACGCACGTACTTCCGCGGCGTGCGGAGGGGGCAGACCGCCGGCCCCGTTGACATTTATTACTCGCGGCGTGTCTTCGCTGCAAGTAATTGACATGTCATTTATGTCCCCGCGCGTACAATGCGATCATATTGTACGAGCAGGGAGAGAAGGCGTAATCCATAGTTCTCTAAGAGAACTATGGATTACCGTAATAACGGCGCACATCTCGCCCATAAGGGCGTCACCAACAGATTGCACACTTGGGTAAAATAAACCGCTTGAATTTTGAATGTGCTGTCCGAATGTCATTTTTTTGCATGTAATCCAGCATGGTGCACCACATGTAACCATATAACTGTCGCCTATGGAAGCCTTATCTATGTGCGATTGTAATACTGGAAAGTCACTCCTCATGGATAGCTGGTGTGCGAGTGGTTGTTTATCAGTATTGTTGCACTTGAGCAATCTCCTCTGTACGGTGCTGCGACTTTTCTGAATACTGGTGTAAACTAGGTCTTATCCAATGTGCAGCTATGTACTAAGCAATCACCCCCTCAAGGAGAGCAGGTGTGTGAGCGATTGTACATCAGTATCTGCCCCTGTGCGGCTTCTCCCATGTAGCACCGGGGCTTATATTGCCACCTACTGGGAACAGTCTTTTGTCCAGCCACGGAGATGTGAGTGTGGCCGAGTGTCTGTGTTTTTAAGCAAATTATGTTCCATTTTTCTGTAATTTTCTTAAACAGAATAAGCACTTATTTAATATATTATTATGATATCATTTATTCTATTATTATATCTGATTTATTTTATTATTCTATATGTTAATGTATTATTTATTGTAAGTGATACTCCAGCAACCCGGCCAGGGCCATCTTTTCCATTGGGCACACTAGGCAGTTGCCCGGGGGCCCCACATGTATAGGGGCCCCAAGTGGTGTATGTATGTCAAAGGAATACAAGACACATACCCTGGACCCCTTGGTTGGCTTTGCTTATTTAACTGTTTATGTGTTTTTAGGATGTGCAAACAGTCAAAATCCATGGTGGAGAAGGGAGCCAAAGGCCTTGTCCACACTGCACGGGTTTTCACCCGGTTTTTCAGAACCGTATAGAAAAGCCGTCCCCCGGCGGCCGTGTGCACGGCACGAAAACAGTGCAAATACCGGTCGGGATTTCCAACTGGTATTTGCACTGTGGCTTGTGAACGGCCCCAAAGGCTCCCTGCCCTGCCAAATAGCCTTATAGGCTGCAGGCTGCCCGTGTGCAGACATAAGTGGCGTGATAATATGAGTTTTGCTTGGCGGGGGGGGGGGGGGGGAGGGGGGGGGACTCGAGGCAGGGCCCACTGCAGTGCTATGCCCAGGGGCCCATAATACTGTTAAGACGGCTCTGAACCCGGCGCTCAATGTGTATAGGAATTTCAGAAGCTGTGCCACAGAGTAAGACCTCCATCACCCAGCTGGGAAAGTGTGTGCTGGATTACCAGACTGTGTGAATGACAGACTAGCAGAATCAAGGAAACTTCAAAAAGCCTCAATTATCAAAACTGGCGAAGGCCATGTCCCCATGGCACGGGTTTTCGGCCGGTTTGCGGTTTTGCAGACCGCCTGAAAAACCGTCCGAAAATGAGCACAATGGTGCTCTATGGAAACCCATGCAGCAGTCCCCACTGCACAGGTTTTCCATCGGGCGGTTTTTCCACCAGCGGGCCGCTCAAAAAACATTGGGAGGGCTCTTCTCATCGCGGAGAAAAGCCTCCCCCCCCCCCCACCACCGCGCCCGGGGAGACGGCCGCAAAACCGCACACCTCCCGGCCCGGAAACGGACCGGTATTTGTCCACTGCCGTGAGACCGCACCCGAATCTTCTTACACATAGGGGCAGTACTATAGTAGTCATTGATGTATTGTACATAGGAGCAGGAGTATGTATTGAAGCCATAACCAACAATCACTTTTTTTTTTTTTTTTTGCCAAACAGAAAAATGCACTTGCCACACTACTCTCCCTCACTGCGCTTTGCAGCACATGAAGTATACTACTTAGCAGGTGAAATACAATACACATAAGTGAACCGTTTCCCAAGGTATGGGAAATTCCATGCATCATCTCAAAGAGGGTTTTCCATTCGGCAAAGTCCCTGCTGACGCCAGCACGTAGGTGGTTCATTTCTAAGGCAGTTCCGAACGGAGCAAGTATGCTCAATTAAGGTGGTAACTTCCATTACAGGGCTGTGGAGTCGGCAAGCCAAAGCCCCGACTCCGACTCCTCAATTTCCCAAACCTCCGACTCCTGACTCCCTCATACATGGGGCATGTTTAAGTGATAACTTACTGTATAAAATGGTAACATCGGGCCGTTTATCACCTTATGATACAATAAATCGGGCTATTTAGGTAGAACAGACACTGACAACAAAAGGGTAACAATGTTTTTGATCTTCTAACACTTGTGGGCAGAGCAAGAAAAAGCTTAATTTGTATCGAAGTCCTGTCTGCACCAACATTGGGAAGGGGGTAGAAGAGACCTGGATCAATTTTTGTCAAGATGTGCTTGAATCTAATTCAGACCCAGAAGGATTCTGGCTTTAAATTAAAACCAAAGGTGGTTTTCCCCAAATACTAAACAAAATAATACAAATTAACATTTGATTTTTAGGAGCAAAACAGTAACAATGCAGTTACAGTGAAAGAATCTGTAGAACTAAGCAATGCTAAATACTTACAAGTCACATTTAGTATAAGAAAGGTAAGATGACTATAAAATAAAATTACAGTACCTCATGTACAAAGCTGTAGTGGATGAGAGATAAGGAGCCTGAAAGTCACAAGTTCAAAACATTGTTACCATTTTGCTTGTAGGGGTAAAATATATTTATTGGATATGACTTTAGAACACAAAAAAATGATAAAATGCAAAACACTGCGGGAACATTTGGGGATTTCCCTTGAATTTGTTCTGAGAAATAGTATGGGCCCCCAAACAGATGCTGCATACATGACCTCACATCTGATCTCAAATTTTTTCCAGCTAGAGAATGGCCTCTCTACACTAACTTGGGTTGGGGCAAAGCGTGACCACAGGGGCAACATCTCTAACAATGGGCAGGGGAAAAAAGGAATTGCCTCACCACAGTCAGGTCTGATGAATGGTTGATCTTCTACGTCTTTGAAAAGAGGTGAAAAATTGTGCTGAAATCTGTGTGCCCTGGGAGCGGGACCTTCTCCTCTGGGGCAGCGCTTTGCCTGCTCCAGGTCATCAATTACACTCCTCATGTGATGAGGCTGAAGATATGGGAGCAGCAGCACTGGCTGGACCCAATTCCTCTTGCTCTTTGCATCAAACTAACTGGACCAACTTATTATATATTTTGGGAGTCAGCCCTGCTTCCATAGACATGGAGAAGGGGTGGGGAAAAGCTTTGTAAGCGCTGCTGACTCGTAGAGCGCTACAACCTGGCCTCAGAAGCCACCTATCCAGATGTCAAAACCCCTTTAAACGTGCATATCATACACATAGGCAGAGGCAGACATAACATATCTACTGGAAGACCACCACACACGGTGCCTCAGAACAGAATACGTGCCTCACCTTAAGGTAATAAACAAGAAGTTCGTTGAGGGCGGGGTCTGCATTTAAATTAACTAAGAAACATTTAGTATCTCCGACTTTAATCCCTGAGGACTGCAGTGAAATGCCGAGACTCTCCAGCTGCTTCTGCCGCTCCTGTAATGGAAGGAAAAAAACATAATGAAGAATTAACACACAAGTGCTGGGGAGAATGAGAGCAACGCCCCGGTGGAAGAATGACCCAACCCTCTAGTGAGTACATTAGTGTAATAGCCCCTTTAAGGGGTTGTCTCACTACATTGAATTTTTCCACCTCAGTCCTGTTTTCTTGGTTTCCCTTTGAATTCAGGGGCGTTTACACTGGCTTCTACTAGGCTGCCGTAGAAGCCAGGTCTGTAGCTATAGCAACCAGCACTGGCAGCCTATCGGGATAGATGGAACAGGTCTGTAGCTATAGCAGCCAGTGCTGGCAGCCTATCAGGAGATATAGAACAGGTCTGTAGCTATAGCAACCAGCACTGGCAGCCTATCAGGATAGATGGAACAGGTCTGTAGCTATAGCAACCAGCACTGGCAGCCTATCAGGATAGATGGAACAGGTCTGTAGCTATACCGACCAGCGCTGGCAGCCTATCAGGAGAGATTGAACAGGTCTGTAGCTATAGTGACCTGAGGAGCTGATGCAGCCCATACAAGAGGGGATATCTCACAATAGGGAGGACACTGTTAATGACATAAATTGCAAAGTGACTTGTTTTTGCAAGATCTTCAACATAAAAAGCAGCAATCCTTGTAGTGAGACAGCCCCTTTAATACAGTACAGTTCACATTATGAGCAGCAGGGCTCTGTGCATTCACTGAACTTGGTAAAAAACAGTAGTAATAGTCATCCTTATTTATGTAGCGCCAACATATGCCGCAGCACTTTACAATGTAGAGGTCAGAAGTATAGACAAAGCCAAACATTATAAAGTAATAATGCTATTTTTAACAGATCAAGCGAGGTGTAAGGGTCCTGTTCACAAGAGCTGACAATCTATGTGGAATTAAGGGCGAGACAAATGGTGAGAAGTGCTTAACGTGTACAATGGTCCAGTCATCTTCCATAAATACAGGGTAGAATACATAAAAGTGGATGAACCGGCCACCCAGACATCTACGCACAGATAAGGGCATGAGGGCATAAGGAGTAATTAATGTGTGTGACCGAGTCCGGATAGGGTAGTAGAAAGAGAGGCGCAGTGACCGGCCCAGGGGCTGTGGTATCGGTGTAGTGGCTAGAAAGAAATAAGAGCCTGGCTGTTGTATTCAGGACAGATTGGAGAGGTGCAAATTTAGAGAAAGGACGAGAATGAATAAGAGCAACAATGAGAGTTTGAGTTGTTTCCACGGTGAGAAATGGACGGATGTGGGAGATGTTCTTGAGGGCAGTGACAGGAGCGGGACCAGGGATTGGATATAGGGGTGAAGGCAGACAGAATCTAGTATAACCCCCAGACAGCGGGCCTGCTGCCTAGGAGAAATGGTGGTGCTACATACAGAAATAGCAGGGGGGGCTTGGTTGGTAGATGGTGGAAAGACAAGAAGTTCAGTCTTAGTGAGGTTTAGTTTCAGATGGAGAGAGGACATGATGTCAGAGACAGCGGACAGACATTCACTGGTGTTTGGTAGCAGGGCTGGAGTGATGTCACGGGAGGAGGTATATAATTAGGTGTCATCAGCGTAGAGATGGTACCGAAAGACAAGTCTACTGAACCAAGAGTGCAGTGTCCTGGAGACCAATTGTGCTGAGAAGGCTGAGGAGCAGAAGATGGTGATCTACAGGGTCAAACGTTGAAGAGACATCCAGAAGAAGCAGCAACGAGTAGTTGCCCCGAGATTTAGCAGTGAGGAGGTCATGTGAGACTTTAGCTAGAGAAGTTTCTGTAGAGTGTAAGGTGTGGAGACTGATTGCGAGAGAAGACCAAGCATTATCAAGACTTTAAAGAGTGGGCTTTTTTAAGAAAGGTGCCAAACCAAACCAAACCTCATCCATAGCCTTTATTTCTTCATATAAAAACACCACAATACACACTTACGCGTTTCAGACCTTAGCCCAATCCTTGTTCCCAGCAAAGGGAATGTAGACGAGACTAGATATGATGCCCCATAAACGTCCCATAATGCTTGGTCTGGCAACTAGAATCTATCCAGATTCCCATAAGCATGTATGTTTCCTGTGAGAGGGGGTAAGCTGCCACCAGACTTAATCCTGGGGGCAGGTGAACTGGAAACCAGCTTCACGCATTCAGTGCTTCTAACCTGAGCAACTTCCTCAGTCTTCCGGAGCTTCTCCTCCCACGTGACGGTCATTTCCTGGATGAGCTTCTCAGACTCCTGTAACCGTTCCTTCAGTTCGGGGGCTTTCATAGACTGGAGAAAAGCAAGAGAAAACCGTGTAAGACACATGACGAAAATTCAGCATCTGATGACCACAGAAAATTGGATGGCCAACGCATTTCAAGCCTTTGGCCATGAACCATCAATAGCTGTTGGCCAAACGCTCTTTCTATACAGATTCCCCTAAATATGTTGGCTCAGATGAGCTTAGAAGGAAGCAAGCCGCTGCCAGACATCTTTGACAGTCCGATCAAAGATGCCGAAATCAAAATTTCTTGTCCACCCCCTACCCTCAATATCAGAGAAATTCATCAGTTATTCATTTACATTGGTGGGTTTGGCTGACCTTTCTCTAATGTGTATGGGGGCCCTTTAGTCATAGCAGGGCTATAAAAGATTGATGATATCGGATGTATTAAAGGGGCTCACTACATCTCACTACAAGGATTAGCGTTCAACAGGGAACGTTAAAGCAAGACTTTTTCCAAATACATTCCTCTTTTGATATTATCTTGGTCAGAAAATAAGAGATTTTATCTGCTCTGAGCACACACAGGTTGCTCTGGTTACCGTCCTGCTCTCCCTTCCCGATTAGACAGAGAGCAGGGAGTGACATCACAAGGATGGACAGCAGCTTGAGAACAGAGTGTGTTATCTCTAAGGCCATGTTCACACGGCTTAAAAGTGAACGTATTTCAATCCGTAATTACGCGCCGGAGTGCGCAATTTACGGGCTGAATACGTCCTAGTAACTACGGTAATCCACAGTTCTCATAGAGAACTATGGATTACGTCTCCTCTCCCTGCTCAGCGAATACACCGGGCGGGGAGATAATTGACATGTTTATTACCAGCGGCATATACGCGCCGCTGGTAATGCAAGTCTATAGGCCGGCGAGGTGCCGGCCCCCCGCACCCACCCCCGGCGTAATTGCGGGGCGTAATTACGTCCCGCAGTTAAGCCGTGTGAACCTAGCCTAACAAATAAAGGAGAGCAATTACGTTCGATTGTTTACTTTGAGATCTGAAGCTCTGTGCATTATAGATAACATCTCCTGCTCTCATGTCAGTGCAATTAGAAGAGCTGAGAATACAGAGCTAATATGCTACTCGCTGCCTCAGAACCACCTGCAGCCTGACCAGGAAGAGTGAGAGAGTGATCTGAAGTTACCTGCGGCTCGTTTCAATACATGAAACAATGGGTGGGGGCCAGGGACCACCTGCGACTATAGTTGGCGGACGCCTACATGCTCAGTTCAGGATAATTGACTAAAACAAATTTAGCCACTTCTGCACCGCGAATACACTATAGACATCCAGGGGGTCTGCAGACAACTCTGCAAGGATGCTCCTGAACATCCCCGTGCAAAGGCGGGAATAGAGCAGGCTCCTCACACAGAAGGCAAGGACCATTTGATGCACTGCATACAAGGTGCTCAATAAGGTTTCTGGTTTCCATTCCCAGCATTCACATGATTGCAAGAGTCAGGTAACTGCAGGAACTGCTGGGTCTTCATGGACCTATACAAATGCTGCAGCCAGTGCTCAGGGATGTATTCCCATTGTATGTCAGCCCTAGTTACAGGGGAAATCAGAAATATTAATAAAAAAATTAAATAAGTATATACGCCCCTCAATTTTTCTCTGATTTATATAAATGATTAAATAATTTGCAAAAAAAAGTGACAAAATAATAAAAAAAAAACTGTTTAAAGATGTTTATCTGCGCATATATACGGTAGGTAAAATACACACACTTTAAAAACAGGAATGAAAACCACATGCAATAAAATAAAAATGCAAGTGTTTTTACAATTGAAATTTGCAGCACAGGTGAAATTTTAAGTAATAAACTCCATATTATATATAAATATATATAATATAGTATATATTATATACTATATATATTATATATATTAACACATATAATAATTATAATACACACATAATTAAAATAATATACACACTATAATCATATATTAATAAAAAATATATATATAATAATAATATATATATAATAATATATATAAATATAAAAATAATAGTTTATTACTTTATTTAATTTCAATTGTAAAAACACTTGCATTGTTATTTTATTGCATGTGGTTTTCATTCCTGTTTTTAAAGTGTGTGTATTTTACAATTAGATTGCAAAAAGTACCACCAAAATAGGTTTTGGTAATCGTCGCCATTACAGATGCATACAGATATTTATTTGCACACTATTTTTCTGTGATATTATTGAAAAAAAAATGTAACGGAAAAATTACATAAGAATAAAACCTTGGGCAAGAAATAAAACCGAGTATAATTAATAACTAAACATGAGAGAGCCTTCAAACCCACATGTACTAAACAAAACAAAATGTGCCTGGTGACAAACAGGGGTAGACGGCCTGGAAGTGGTTAAAGTCACTTTGCAGTAAATGGGACTGCACATTCCCTGGTAAAGAGAATCATGTTACCGAGTCTCTCAAATATCTTCTAAAAGCCTCATGGGAAATGAGTTCGGACTCTTCAGCACCACCTAATGGATCTAGTGTTCCCCAAGTCACATCCAACTTACTGAGCCTTAGGGTATGTGCACACAGGGTAATTTCGGCACGCATTGCGTGTCGTATTTGCGCTTAGTACGCGGCGATATGCGTGCCGCAATTACGGTAATCCATAGCTCTCATAGAGAACTATGGATTACGCCTTGTCACCCCGCGCATACAGTATGATCGTCTTGTACGCGCGGGGAGATAAGCGACATGTCAATTATTCACAGCGAGTAATGCATGTCAATGGGGCCTGCGGGCTGCCGGACCCCCGTGCTTCGAGAGTACACGCTGATCAGCACGACTCCCAAAACACCCGTCGTATTGCGGTGCGTACTGTAATTACGCCGTGTGAACATAGCCTTAGGGTATGTTCATACGACATGTTGGGTCCGTGTGAACATACGTTATTAGATGAGTGTTTGGATCTGTCTAAACGGACCCAAACACGCATCTAACAATGTGTAGTGTGACTTACATTGCTTCCAATGGAAAACCCGCATCGGTGTTCAGATGAGTGATCGCCGATGTGTGTTTACTTGCGTCTTTCTGATGCGTCTTTCTTATCCGTTCATGCCAATTCTTGATCCAAAAGACGCAGCAGGAGCCCTATTATAAAACTATAGGGTGCGATCCTGCTGCAGCCAAAACGCATCCAAACACTCAGCTGCACGTTGGATGCATTTTGGATCCGACTGACGCAGCATTTTTGGATGAGATTTTCGGATCCATGTGAACATACCCTTAGACTGTGTCTACACTACTGAAGAGTTTTTGGTGGTTTCAATATTCTGAATCAGACGGTGCACCGTGCTTCATTGATAGCAATGATATACCCATGCAGTAGTCTATACAACACGGGGTTTTAACAGGCGCGTTAAAAATTTTTTGCAGTTTGCCATTGGATTCCCGTACATTCAATTGTACAGGCCGATGGCAAAAACTAAAAATGGACTGCGGTTTTTTGTGCAAATCAGTGCTAAAAACCTGCGGGACAAACCGCCGTCAGCTTTCCAATGTATTTTATCCTATGCTGAATGCACTTAGCCTTAGTTGTATTGAGAACTGGAGATGGTCCCTGTTGCAGTCAGAATCTGAGGGTCCCCAGCAATCCCTGTATATTGGTGTGGGATGGTTAGGGTATGTTCACACGGCATAATATGCCCCACAAATACGGTAATTCATAGCGCTCTATAATTACCTGCCATTTTGACAAGTCACTTCTTCCCATTGCGAATGTGAAACTCAATGGGTGTCAAAAGGTCAGTGCTTTAGAAGTACCCACTGGTCAGCTTGTACTTCTAAGGGTTGTTCCCCACGGTTTTTTAAGTGAAAATTTTTACCTTAAAAACAGTTCAAAAGAACCCCTGTTTTTAGGCTTACTTTGAAGCGTTTTTTGAAAAATCCATTCCCCATTGTTGACTATGGGGATTTTTTCAACAAAAAAAGCCCAAGTTTGACATGTACACTGAAATTTTCATCCCAAAAAAGTCTCAAAATTACGCTCATGAAATACGTTTCATGTGAACAACAAGGTGTATTTTACACAATTTTTCAATGGGGAATGTTTGGGAAACTTTTGGAAGCGGTTTTTTGGGTTGTTTTCCAGCGTGAAAAAACGTCTTAAAAACGGCCCAAATAACGGCGTGTGAACATACCCTAACACACCAGGCGCAGTGTGAACACACCCATACTCCACAAATGCATTTTCTAGAAACTATTTTGAAATCTCCTTGAATCATATCCTTTCTAATAGGCTTCCATTTCTCTGCTTGCTGTCAGGGAATGCAAAGTTTAATTTTTAAACCGAAAATGAGGCAATGTCTGCGGTTTAAATTAAAAAAGATTACGGTATTTTTAACTTTGCCGAATGCGGTTTTTTGGGGTTTGCGCAAAAAAAAACAAAACAACGAAAAAAATTGGTGGGGTTTTCGGATGGAAAGAATAGAAGCGGACTAGAATCAAAGGGGAAAGGAGGGAGGAGAAGGAGGAGGCCGGCAGTTTACAAACCTGACAGTACAAAATCCGTGCTGTGTAAAGTACAGCACGGATTTTTTATTGCGGTCTATGGGGCAATAGTTACAGGTGGATTTTCATTGGATTTTAAATACTGAATCCAAACCAGAAACCATGTGTTAGCCCAGGGGCCTAAAATTTTTTTAAATTTTTTTTTCTTTTTTTTTTTTTTTTTTTTTTTCCTTTACAAGGCCGTTCCCATCTTTTCCCCCTCAAATTTTTTTTTTCTTCTTATTAAAATAAGTCAGTTTTTCCCATTTATTTTACCGCAAAAGTGCCTGAAAAAAAAGTTTTTTGTCGGCTATTTTTCGTCCGACATTCAAACACAGGTGATAAAATTTTTTGGGGGTGTTAGGAATTTTGGGTTTAAAATTTTCTTCATCTTTTTTTTTTTTTTTTCATTTCTTCACCCCTGTAATAATTCATCCCTGCCTTCTCCCTGGAGAGCCCGGCTAAAGCGGACAGTCAGCTCTCCATTTCCGCATTTGTCAAGCCAAATAACACACCCCCAATTCCAATGCCCGTTAGAGATAAACAACCCCGCCTTTATGTTTTATAGCAGGACCTCAAATGCGGCCCTCCATTTTTGGGAAACCAAACTCCCATCATGCATTTATTCATCAAAACAGGGGAAAAGAGGGGAGTTTAGTTTCCCAACAGCTGGGGGGCCGCACTTGAGGACCCTTTTTTAATAGTCATGGGGGTGGGGGAGCATTAAAAAACACATTTTTTTTTATAATGAATTAAATGTAAAACCCCAAGGAAATTTGGGTTAAATTTAAAAAAAAAATAAAAAAAAACCCGGACTTTGGGGGGCGGGGGGCTGGTACGCCGCTTTTTACAAGAGTCCTCTGAGCCCCCAAAACCAGGGAATATTCCCGGGATTTTGGGTCCTCAAACCCCCTACACCCACCCCAAAAAGGTTTTAAAAGTGCCCCACAAGGGTCTTTCTTTCTGTTCCCCCAGGACAGAGCACGGGGGTGGTCGACAAGAACCATTACCGGCCGGTACGGATCCCCCGCCCTTGTCGCACCCGCCCGAAGGAGGCCGACTAAGGGGTTGATCGTGCCCCACTGCAGAGCCAAAACCCCGGGGCCCGGGCGAGAGACGAAGGGCGAGGACCGTGGGCGGGTGCTTTCCCGCGTGAGGGCACGAGCCCATCTTTAAGAACACCAGAGGAAGAAGGCACACCGCGGTCAGCGCGGCGCTGCGGTTTTTGGGGGAAGGGCATCGTCGGCTGCGAGGAGGCCCCAGTAAAACCTCAGGGAGGGGACCCCTGTGCCCCGCACACCAAGGGCACCATTAAATCTCAGGCCGCATAACCTTCAAAAAGGGGGTGATCTTTGGCCCGGCCTCCGGCGGGACCCCAAAAACCGGTCGGCCGCAGCGCCTCCTCACAGAAGCCCCTGATACAATAAAAGGAGATCATCCAAATAAACAGGGTGTTTTTCTTATGCCCACTTGGGACCACGGAAAACCCTGGGCCCACCAACTAAAAGTATGCCACTGCAACAGCCCCCTTCCAAAATTTCCCTAACCTTCGGGGTAAGGGCTACCCTGTTTTCCCAATTCCCTCTTCACTGTGAGAAGCTTTCCCCATCGGGACGGTGCCCCCATTCCTCATTTTGACCGAAAACCTAACCTGGGGACGGGGCCATCATCTCCCCTCCCTTTCAGCCCTCATGCTTCCACCCACACCTAGCCGAATAATTTGATTAAAAAACCTCAAAAATTTAGAGTCTACTGCTGTACTGACTCCGGGAAAATATACACACGCCTACCAAACTCCTTTTGAGGGGAAGGGGAAAAAAACAGAAAAAAAAGCCACCAATTTCAACACCATTCCTGGTCAGGCCCTTTGCGTCGTTAGTGATTTTATTTTACCTATGTTTTATTAGGTTTTTTAATCTTTTCGGAGTTATTATCCTAGATTAAAAAAACCCTTTTTTTTAATACTTTTGGGGGTTTTTGGAGGTTTTTTAGATGAGCGCCGGGGACCCCATTTTCTTCAGGTCCATGTTGCGCCCGCTGCTGCAGTTTTTGCCGCTTCGGAGAAGAGTTCCACGGGTGCCCCTGACGGACCCAATGAGTCCCTAAATGCTTTTTTTAGGTTGTGCCTCTAGATTATCCACAACTCGATCAGGGGAGCCTGCACCCTTTTTCTGTGCCTTTTCCAATATTTGGAGACTGACTACGCACTATAAGGAGCGCCCCTTCTGTTTTTTGCTTGTTTCTACTATAGCCATACAGTCACACTCGATTCACTAATACAGTGAGAAACACTTTTTGTCACATAACACTACTTGAAGGGGAGCTGACTGGTCCTCAACAGCAACGGGCAAAACTCCAGGCCCGGATGGATTCTCGGCTGAATTTTATAAAATTTTAATTTCGGACATCTCCCCCCATCTAACTAAACTATTTAATGATATTTACTTACATGAAAAAACGGTGGATTCATTTTTTTTTTTAATTCCAGGACCATACTCCTGAAACCGGAAAAGGATCCCCTTTCTTTATCCTCGTATAGGCCCATCTCTTTGTTAAATAATGATTATAAAGCTATGGCAAAAATCATTGCTAACAGGCTTCAACAAATTATTCCCCCTATTATACACCCCTTCCAATCTGGATTTGTTGCCAACAGGCACTCCACCAGAAATATCAGGGTGGCGTCAGCGGCAATCTTAGCGGCACAAGACCCAAGTCATCCGGTGTCAATGCTACTTAGTCTTGACGCTGAAAAAGTCTTTGACAAAGCTGCGTGGCCATTTCTTGACGCCACCCTGATAAAACGTGGATTCGGTCAACTATTTAGAAATTTTTTAGGTCTCTTACATCTAAATTCTACAACTTCCATCTCGGTCAACGGCCAAACACCCCAAATTATAGACTTGTTCAGAGGTACAAAGCAGGGCTGTCCCCTATTTTATTTCATTTATCCCTAGACCTGTTGCTGTACCACATCTCCCAATCCCCTCTATTCCCGGGTATCACCAAAGTTGGTAAAGAGATTAGAATATCAGCTTATGTTGACGATTTGCTCCTTCTAATCTCGAACCCCAAACAGCACCTAACGGCCCTTCTTCATGAGATAGGGAATCTTTCAGGTTATACAATAAATATTGACAAAAGCGAAGGCTTACTGTTGAAGGGCCCACCGAAACCATTGTGGACTTCTGCACATCAGATAAAATGGCAAACAGCGAATCTTAAAGGGGTTTTGCCACGAAGTAAAATTGACGTGGGAAGCTTGCAAATTAAATAATAAACATTTTCACCATTCATCCTTATTAAAAATTCTGCACCATTTTTGCTTTAGCTACCCTTTTAGTGAGCCATTGTTTACAGCTCGTCTCCAGGGGATACGACCAGGGCTGCGAGCTCCTCAGTCCTGGTCGCACATGCCCAGACATCACCTCTCCTCTCAGGCAGCTACTGAGTGTTCAAACCCGCGGTGCTGTCATTCTACTCCTGTCCCCTATATTCCTTATTAATTAGTGAAACAGTGCAAATAAATTAAAAAAGGAACCTCAATGAGCTATGTGTATTGATAAAGAAAAAAAATTCCATGGGTTTGGTTCCTGCAGGGATTTGAACCTAGGACCCTTGTGTCGGGAGGTAAAAAACATTACCACTAGGCTATGGTGTAGCTACTTATTTCTCTGTAAATAAACAGACCTTTCTTTGACTAGAGAGAGGAAAGGCCTGGTGAGGTCATCCTGCTGGGTCACATGATATGTAATCCAAACAAATCACACACGCCCCCTTCTGAGCACACAGAGCTGAATTCAGGAGCTATGAAATGAGATCGTGGCAAAACCCCTTTAAATACTTAGGAGTCAGACTGCCTCGTCAACTCTCCCTAATTTACTCAGAAAATATCACCACATATATCTCTGCCCTACAACGTACCCTGAAAAACTGGGAAAGCATCCCACTTTCTTTTATCGGGAGGGCTAACCTTTTAAAACTGATAGAAATACCCAAGTTGCTTTACATATTCCAAATGTTGCCCATATATCTAAAACCAAAAGAAGAAAAACTAATTAATGCCTTATTCAGGAGTTACATCTGGGGGGAGGGGGGGGGGGGGCAAAAGAGCTCGTATTCCAAATCACATCTTACAGCAAAATAAATTGAATGGGGGACTTGGATTTCCTAACATTAGATACTATAATTTGGCAGCCCTGGCGAGGTATATCACAGATTGGTTTCAGAACTCGGAATCATTCACTTACCCATCCCTGTATAAGATGTTTCTCCCTTATATTTCCCTAACGAACCTCCTACATATCCCATTTGGCAAGATCCCACTGGATGTCCGCAATAGTGTACTGATAATGCCAATCGGGCGTTCGTGGCAGAAAATCAGATCGATACGCAAACTATCCCCTAATTTCTCCAGATTTTTATCTTTAATGCACAACCCGGCCTTCCAGAATGGTACGTTTGGGAGATGGTATAAAATGGGTATAAAAACCATTGACCAATTGATCCTATAACAAGAAAACCTTACCCAATGGGTACCCTCCCAACCATTTTCCCACGAGTGCAGATTCCCTTCTTTAATTACATACAGGCATGCGCCTACATCTCCACGGTAACAGACAATTCCCGGAGTTGGAATGGGAATCTAACTTCTATCGCATTTTAGTTAAACCCCCCCCACACGCCGCGCGCCCCTCTCCTCTATTTATAAATTTTTGCTGGGCGAGACGGTCTACGAAGGTTCACAAACGCAACTGGCAAAATGGGAACAACATGATCCAATACTGACTCCAGAGCTGATTCTAAAAGCCATGGCGGATTCCAATAAATTTCTCCCCTCAGCCAGATATATGGAGATGACACTTAACCCCTTAAGGACCCAGCGGTTTTTTTTGGTGACACGTTCATTTTCCCCTCCTCGCCTTCCCAGAGCCATAACTTTTTTATTTTTCCACCTACATAGACACGAGGGTTTTTATTTTGCGGGATAAGATGTAGTTTCTAATGGTGTTATTCACTATACTATAGAATATACTGGGAAACCGCAAAAAAATTCCAAGTGGGACAAATTGTGAAAAAAAAAACGTATTTTCACCATGTTTCTGGGTGTTTTGCTTTTACGGCTTTCAATCTTCGTAAATATAATGTGTTATCTGTATTCTACAGGTTGTTACGCATCCGGCAATACCAAACATGTAAGGTTTCCGTTATGTTTTGGTACCGCAAAAAAATTCCAAACATTTTCTATTTTTGAAATTTGCGCCACGGCGCCATTTTGTGCGACCAATAACTTTTTTGTACTAACACCTACGGACGTCAGTGAGGGGGCATTTTTTGCGGGCTGAAGTGCACTTTTCATCGCCAGCAGTTTGGAACGCATGCGACTTTTTTGATCATTTTTATTCCATTTTTTGAGTGACGTAAAATGACCAAAAAACGCAATTTTGGCGTTTGGAATTTTTTTTTCTTCTACGGTGTTCAGCGTACGGGATAAATGATGTTCTATTTTTATAGATCGGACTTTTTCGGACGCGGCGATACCAAATATGTGTAACTTTTTTATTATTTGAATGATTTTATTTGTAAAATGGGGACATGGGGGTGATTTGAATTTAATACTTTTTTTTTTGTACTTTAAAACTTAATTTTTTTTTACTGTAACATATAGTCCCCCTATTGTGCTTGACCACTAGGGGGCGCGATTGTTAATACAGCCTAATGCATTGCATAGGCAATGCATTAGGGTGTACAAAGATGGCGGTTTACCCACTCCCTGTCTACAGCCGGAAGTGGGGCAAACCGGGAAATGTAAGTGACGGGAGCCTTCACAGGGCTCCCCACCGTCGTGTCCGGTCGTCGGATCGGCGCAGTCGTCATTCAGTCAGACGCTGCGGCCATCTTTGCCGCGGTGTCTGACGGGTTAAACAGCGCCAGCGGGCGGAGCCACCCGCCGGCGCTGTTACAGAAACTATGCAGAAAAAAGGAGAGCGAGAGGGTCGATTTTTTTGCCCTCTGGGGGGTGGTAATAGACACTCTTCCTCTGTTAATTAAACAGAAATGTTATTGCTGTTTTGGAGATACCGCCTGGTACCTTACTCAACAAATGGAAGGTAGGGATCCCATCAGTTTACAAAATAATAGTAGCCCACCCATTGCCCAGGACAGCAATGTATTAACGATGGAGGAATATGTCTCACTAGTGGACTAATAATAAATCGACATTTTGATGGGAATCCAAGGAATCTTATCAAACTCTTCAGCCAAGATCCCAGCTATTCTTCAGTTGTGCCGGATTCCTTAGACTAGTCCAGGGATGCTCCCACCCGAAAGTTCGGAGGGGAAGTCCCCATCAGTCATACAGGTGCGGGGGAGGGGGGGGGGGGCGAGGAAGTTGGCGATGTGACAGTAAAGGAGAGAAAGGAGCATAGGTTCACCCAACCACCAAGTACCTATATCCTTGATGATGGATAAATATGCCACTCATGGGATTTGTTCGTTAAGGTTATCAGTTTTATCATATTATTCTACTTATCTGTGTAAATTTGCTTATTCACTCACTAAGAGATACTAATGCAATGTTATCGCTTGTATAATGTTTATTGTAAAACTAAGAAACTAACCGTGTAGGTAAATGAAGACACGGAATGTATTGTCTATCGTATCACTGTTAATTCTTGTTCACATTTCTCGTATTGTGATTGAAACATGGAAACTATGTACATTACATTTATTGTAAAATCAAATAAACACAGTTTGAAAAAAAAAAAAAAAAAACCACGCATGCGCTTTAGGTTGCTCATATATTTTTATGCACTTTTTTCAGCCTTTTTGTAAGGAAATTAATAAATGCAATGTGTATATGCAGCCTTAGGTTACGTTCACATGACCTATGTTGTCATGTGGAGGAGGTTTACGTGGATAATGCTCCCCCCAAAACTTAAAAAAATGATGGTAAATGTTCTATAGAACACCTCCCATTGACTGCTATGTATTTTCGGTGTGTACTGTAAGGGGCCGTTCACACGGCTTATTTCGCCGCGGATTGGCGCCGTACTCCGCGCCGGGTTTGCGCTGCAGTACGGCGCCAATCCGTCGCAGGGATTACGGTAATCCACTGCTCTCATAGAGAACGTGGATTCCATCTCTCCTACCCGCTCGCGCGAAATCCGCGGGCGGGGGAGAAAGTCACTTGCACATTATCCAGGCGCAATACGCGCCGTGGATAATGCAAGTCTATGGGGCCGGCGGGCCGCGCCCCCCCGCCCCGCCCCCGCCCCTTATTCAAGCCGGAATTGCGAGCGCAATCCGGCTCACAATTCCGGCTTGAATAAGCCGTGTGAACACGGCCTAAGCGGTAACAAATAATTGACATGCCAATTCTTTGAGGCATTTTACATGCCGGCCATTACTAACAGGGGTGTAACTAGTATTCACAGGGCCCCACAACAAAAGGAGATGGGGGCCCACCACCTAATGACAAACTAAAAGCGCAGCATAAGTAGCTATAAGGTATGAATAATCCCGCCATATAACAGGGAACCCACACAGTAGAGCTGGAGAGCAGAAAGCCATCAACTACTTGTTCCCTAAAAAAGGAGCAATGATCTTGTACCCGAGTAGGGTCCCTAAACCTCTGGGCCCCGCAGCAGTCGCTATGGCTGCTATGGATACAACCATGGTCACTTAGTATAGGAGGCAAAACATCTCTCTCGGACATTCAGCGTCATTTCCTTGCCTGAATTCCACGCTTGCAGGCAAGAAATTTCTGAAGAGGAAACACTGTTTCAATATATTGTGTGAACACGGCCTTAGGCCGTAAAGGCCAGCAGCAACAATGCATGCAGCAATAAAAAAGTGAGGGGTTTTAAGTATCTAAAACTCACCTGTGTTGCAAATTTAAGTTCATTATAAAAAAAAACCTTGCATTCTAAAAAAAATGTGCATTTTTATTGCATGTGTTCTTGATGCCTTTTAGAAAGGGTGTTTCTCACCACAATGCTTGGCTTTTAACTGGTAGGGAAAGGTAAATGAAGACTATTACCAAAGACATTGCTGTTTTTGATTTTGCTTTGTTCAGGAAATAAAGATTTTATTTCCTCTTGCAGCACACAAGTGTCTCTGGTTACCGACCACCTCTCCCTGCTCTCTATCTCTATTGCTCCAAGCTGCCGTCAGTCTGTTCCGACCATGGTGAGTCACTCCCTGCAGAGTCTCATCTCTAGCACAGGAGTTTTGTTTACTAAGGATATGAAAACTGTCTAGGTCTAAAATTCACTGTGTTGCCCACAGCAACCAGAGCGCCCCTTACATTTTTCCTTAACACTTTATGAGATGAGAGGGGCGCTCTGATTGGTTGCTATGGGCAACACAGTCAATTTTAGAAATAGACATGGCCCTACATGAGAAGCTTTCACCGTTCAGAGCTTTGTAGCCTTGTGTACTACAGTTTCTAAATCTCCAGCAGTCACGTCACTGTAAGGCCTCGTTCACACGGCTTATTTGGGCACGGATTGGCGCCGTACTCCGCGCCGGATTTGCGCTTCAGTACGGCGCCAATCCGTCGGAGTAATTACGGTAATCCACTGCTCTCATAGAGAACAGTGGAATCCGTCGCTCCTCCCCGCTCGGCGAATCCGATAAAGATAATGCATTGTCTATGGGGCCGGCGGGCTGCTCCCCCCCCGCGCTCCGGCCCCGCCCCCGTCCCGCCCCTTATTCACGGCGGATTTGTGAGCTCAATACGGCTCACAAATCCGTCGGGAATAAGCCGTGTGAACACGGCCTTACAGGCGGTTGTCAACTACAATTACCAGCCAGCACGGCTGGGAACAGGAGAGCTGATATGTCAATCGCTGCTATAGAACCACCCACTGCCTGACCAGGCAGTGCGAGTCTGAAGCTTTCTGTGAAACTGCATGGCCAGAACACCCCTTTAAGCGGTTGAGAAAAGCAACAAAACACAAGGTGTAAACCCAGCTGGATACAGATTTGTCCAGTGTGGAAAAGTGGAGTGACAACCAATAAGGTAACACACACAACAGTATACCTTGGGGTTTATCAGGGCAGATCTGCCGTTCAGTAGTCTGGAAAAGTTGGGTGACTGCTCTGCTGGGAGGGCCAATGCATTGACTTCATATAAAAGTAACAGGAGCCAATGCAATAGTGACTGCCCACTAGAGGGTGCTGTAACCACACTGTATATTGCATGCACACTGCATATAAATCACGTGTGTAAAACGTTGGCTTTCTCAGAATCGACTTCCTTGTAACGAAGGCCTGGCTCACATCTGTGGCCGAGTCTTTGCTGACGATCAAAAATGAAGGAGAAATCTAAAAAAAAAAACCATTCTTGTAAGAATGGCGAACACCACGACGGAAACCCAACGGACCCCAATGTAGTTTATGAGGTCCACTGGGCGCCACTGGCGTCTGTGATATAACCGAACCATTGTCTCCTCTCTGAACAGAACCTCTGGCGCAGATGTGAACCAAACCTTAAGACATAGTCCCCCTGCCTCACTTATCCGACCCATAAGAGAAGGGTATATAGCGGTTCTGTCGGACGTGTGGCTGACCTCCGCCTGCGTCAGCTGATCCCTCAGCCTCTCCACTTCCTCGCGCAGCTCCCGGATGATGCGGGCATTGGGGTCCTCATTCACCACGGCGTGGTTGACTATGTTTTTGGCCCGGTCGGCGTACCGTAGCGTGGAGAGGGTCTCGTCGTAGTTATCGGCTGCGGGGCTGACCGTCGCGACCATGGCCGTCTTGCTGTTACCCCCGAGACAGTCCTGAAATTATGGATGAAAGCAGGTAAGGACACAAGACAACACCATCTTGGTGCAGAGCGGGCCAAGATCATACACTTACTTTCAGCAGCCATGTTAATACAGAGTCCCGATACGGAACAAACTTATTTTTATTCTTGCCGGCTCCTTGGTCCGCCAACGCGGAGATGACCAACCCCAGGGTAGTGAGGGACCTAAAAGAGAGAAGAAGAGGGTTTGGTCACTGCCGTCCAATATTCACCAGCCTGGGTGGTCTCCCCGGCCTCAGACAACACAAGGATTACTGCCAATAATTGTGGGTCCTGTTGGCCATAGTGCATTCATCTTCCCATTTCGAAACGACTCTCTTGTCTGCAGCGTCAAATACTTATGACCTATAAGGCCATGTTCACACGGCTTAAAATGGCGGGTATTTCGGTCCGTAATTACGCGCCGAAGTGCGCGAATTACGGGCCGAAAACGGCCCATTCATTACGGTAATTCACAGCTCTCATAGAGAACTATGGATTACGTCTTCTATAATTGACATGTGAATTACTAGCGGCGTATACGCGCCGCTGGCAATTCAAGTCAATGGGCCGGCGAAGTGCCGGCCCCCCGCTCACTCCCCCGCACCCGTCCACACGGCGTAATTGTGAGGCGTAATTACGTCCCGCAATTAAGCCGTGTGAACAGAGCCTAACTGTTCATCCTGAGCTTTCTGGTTCATGAATAGAATGCAAATATTACAGTAAATACTGACACACAAGGACAGCAGGAGAAAAAAAAAAAAAGTGAAGGATTTTACTACTGCTAATCCATAGAGAAATCCAAGGTATTGAAAGGGCTATCAGACAGACCTAGAAGAGCCTATGTGCAAGAGGAGGGTATGAGTTGGAGAACCCACCAAGTCAGGAGGTCCCCCAGGAGTCCAGGACAACCAAACTCCCCTGGACAAAGCTTATAGTGGAGGTTCAGCTACTTGGCTTGATTTAAAGGGGTTCTCCAAGACTTTTAAATACCGCCCTACCACCTAACAAAGAAGATTAGCCTATAATAACCTCTCCCATCACCACCGTTCCAGCAATGCCAGAGCTCCAGTGTCATGTCCCCCACTGATGACATCACATTCACAGATCACATAATGCGGCAGCCAATCACTGACCCCTGTGGTCACATGATGCACATGCAGGCATGTGACTGCTGAAGCCAGAGATTGGCTGCAGTGTCATGTGATCTATATATGTGACGTCATCAGCGAGGGACCAGAGAGGGAACACTGGAGCTCTGCGATTGGAGAATTAGGCCGTGTTCACACGGCTTATTCCCGACGGATTTGTGAGCCGTATTGAGCTCACAAATCCGCCGTGAATAAGGGGCGGGGCGGGGCCGGAGCAGCAGCGGGGGGCGCCGCCCCCCGGCCCCATAGACAATGCATTATTAACTGTGCCATGTCAGTCACTTCTTCACCCCGCGGCGGATTCGCCGAGCGGGGAGGAGCGACGGATTCCACTGTTCTCTATGAGAGCAGTGGATTACCGTAATGACAGGGACTGAAGCGCAAATCCGGCGCGGAGTACGGCGCCAATCCGTGCCCAAATAAGCCGTGTGAACGAGGCCTTAAAGTGGTTGTCTCACTACATTGATTCATCTCACCTCAGTCCTGTTTTCTTGGTTTCATTTTGAATTCAGGAGGTGTTTACTGGCTTCCACTAGGCTGCAGTAGAACTCAGGTCTGTAGCTATAGCAACCAGTGCTGGCAGCCTAGCAGGATAGATCAAACAGGTCTGTAGCTATAGCGACCTGAGGAGCTGACGCAGCCCATACAAGAGAGGATATCTAGGAATAGGGAGGACACTGCTAATGGACACATATTGCAAAGTGACTTGTTTTTGCAAGATCTTTAACATTAAAAGCAGCAATCCTTGTAGCGAGACAACCCCTTTAAGTATATGTTAATTTTCTATTGTAGCACAGTATAAGGCAATAGGGAGGCATGGAAAATGACTAAAACCCAAGCTCGATTCCAGCGCTGCCGCCGACAGTCCTCTCCTCTGGTCTTTGGCTTATTCCTGGCAGTCAGAACATGAATGCTGCGGCTGCTGTGGTAACGTGACATTGCCCAACACCAGCATCTGCATAGGGTGCCACCCAAACCCCTCCCGGCGCATCAATATGTAGACTTTGCTCCTCCAAAAATGGCAGCTGGGTTGCACGTGGGGTGGTAGACTTGATGACCACACATACCAGGGGCATTTTGCACCCTGGCGTTTAAACCGCTTAACAGCATCAATAAGGTGGCAATACTGCAGGACAGCAGGGGAAACCCCCAATGGGACCCTCAGCAGGGGGGGGGGGTCACTGGGAAAAGATATGGGGCTGTTTCTCAGGGAGAAAGGCAGAGAAAGGGAGGCAGAAAGCATGAGGCTTGTGTAGTCATGTACTATAGAGGTGGCCCCCCCCAAGTATCAACGGCAGCGGTGACCCCCCAAGTATCAACGGCAGCGGTGACCCCCCCAAGTATCAACGGCTGTGGCGCCTCCCCCCCCCCCCCCCAAGTATCAACGGCAGCGGTGCCCCCCCCCCCCAAGTATCAACGGCAGCGGCGACCCCCCCCCCAGTATCAACCGCAGCGGCGACCCCCCCCCCCCCACAAGTATCAACCGCAGCGGCGACCCCCATCACCCACACCCCCCACAAGTATCAACCGCAGCGGCGGACCCCCCCCACAAGTATCAACCGCAGCGGCGACCCCCCAAGTATCAACCGCAGCGGTGACCCCACCAAGTATCAACCGCAGCGGCGACCCCCCCCAAGTGTCAACCGCAGCGGTGACCCCCCCAAGTGTCAACCGCAGCGGTGACCCCCCCAAGTGTCAACCGCAGCGGTGACCCCCCCAAGTGTCAACCGCAGCGGTGACCCCCCCAAGTAGCAACCGCAGCGGTGACCCCCCAAGTGTCAACTCCGTTGGTAGACTCCAGGCACCCAGTCCAACACTGGTAATAAAGCTAGCCACCAGCATATCTGCTGTACCCTCCTAGAGCCCTTGATAAGAATACTCACAAAATCTCTTATACAGGTGACACCCAGTTAAAGTCATGGGGTCCATAGAGGTAGTCACTCGTCTTGAATGACATGAACCAATATTGCTACGGCACATTGCATCACCAATGCCTCCATTCCCCTGCTGCCTTGTATCAGTATTCACAGCACGTCTTTGCAGGAACCAGGAAGATCAGGATGAACAGACCTATCGGTTAATGTAAGATATATTGAATAAAACCAGGTATTATCTGCATCTATGGGTGATCCCCCGGAAGAGCTCTTCAGCATATGTTCTATGGCGTGGAGTCTCGGGATTATATGTGTACAGTGGGCGCCGATCACACAGTTACCTCTGAATAGAAAGCACTTCAGATAATTACCCCCGGGCGGCAGGTGCTCCGCACACTCACTTGTTAATATTGCTCCCTTCTTTCAGTCGTTCCCCGGCTGCTCCAGTCTTTGTGGCTCGCTCGCTGCCGGCTAAATCCACCAGGCTCAGCTTACTCACTTTCTCACCTGAGGTCTGGAAAAAAGTAACACACACAATGAACGATAAGTCGGCATATCCGCAGCGTCCTCCATTACGTACAGCGACCGGATGCACGGCGCTATAGCTGCACGCTCCTCTCCAATAACTCAGGAAGACAAAGAAAACCAATGTAAAAGGGCTTCAAAATGTTAAAATCTCCATTTATTTGTTTAAAATTGTCAAAATCTTAAAAATGTAAATCTCTCATATATCTCCCATATGATGGAATTCTCCTCTGGACTTAAAGGGGTTTTGCCACCATGTAATGTTGACGTGGGATCCTCAAAAATGGGTTTTTAATCACTTTTCTAAATATATGTGATTATAAATATTGCAGCCTGAGAGAGCTACAGCCTTCCTTACATGCCCTTAGTTACTTAAAAGCTTCTATTAGATACGACCTGACAAGAGCTGCTGGCTGCTGGCCTGGCTTGCAGAGAAAGCTTCTTATCTGATGAGACTGAGCTGCAGAAGTTTTCAAGGCACCGGGTAGAAATAGGTTGTCTTTTGTATACAGAATAAACTAGTTGTAGTGTGATTATCTGAGTAGATCCCTGTTTTATCTGATGACAGAGAACATGAAGAAGCTGCTGTGGAGAAAGCTGTTGCCGTTTGTATACAGAATCCACAAGTTGTAGTTTGATTATTTGAGTGAACATTTCACACGATCCCTTATGCATGGCTCTGTGCTCTGGCTGTGTGTGTGTCTCTCTCTCTCAGCTCAGGCATGTCCTGGCAAAACCCCTTTAAGGGTGTGTCCTTGAACTTGGAGCCCGACAACGTAGGTGTTGTCGTGTTTGGTAATGACAAGGAAGGAGACATTGTGAAGAGGTATCTCTCATATCCACCCCTTTATCACCTATCTATCCATCTCATATCTACCTCCCTCATAGCCATCACATATCTACCCACCACAATATACAGCTAAAACTTAACATTTATTAAATATATGCTAAACCGATATAATTTGATTTCTGAAAATAAAATAGCAAATTGCTTCCAAACAAAATACGTATCCTCTTTTTAGTTGTGAGCCAGCGAAAGGTCCCTGCCTTTAGGAAAGGTTTAGTAGGGACTGGTAGGGTATCCGTTTTTTTCAAACATATTTAGTGCTTGGATACGTTGCATCTGGATATACATGTTTGCATCATGTGCGCATTATCACATGCCAGACTCCGGTCACGTGAGTAATGTCACCTTAATTTCTGTACTTCTAAGGCTATGTTCACACGGCTTAACTGCGGGACCCTGCAATTACGCCGTGTGGACGGGGGCGGGGGAGGGAGCGGGGGGCCGGCACGTCGCTGGCCCATAGACTTGCATTACCAGCGGCACGTATACGCCGCTAGTAATTCATATGTCACTTATCTCCCCCCGCGGCGTATTCGTCGAGCAGGGAGAGGAGACGAAATCAATAGTTCTCTATGATAACTGTGGATTACCGTAGTTACTAGGACGTATTCAGCCTGTAATTTGCGCACTCTGGCGCGTAATTACGGACTGAAATACATCCCATTTTAAGCCGTGTGAACATAGCCTTATAGAGATATGTGTGTGTGTATATATATATATATGTGTGTATATATATATATATATATATACACACACACACACACATATATATATATATATACACATACACACATATATATATATTTATTTCGCTGGCTCACAACTAAAAAGAGGAATACATACTTTGTTTGGAAGCAATTTGCTATTGTATTTTCAGAAATACAATTATATCGGTTTAGCATATATTTAATAAATGTTAAGTTTTAGCTGTATATTGTGGTGGCTAGGTTAAAAAACAGCGGTTTGTTCCCTTTTTGAGGAGGCTTCATGGTTGGTCATCACATATCTACCTCATATCCATCACATCTCTCTCTACCTCATTACCACTACATATCTAGCCATCACATACAGTATCTAACGTGACAGATAATGTTTCGTGTCTGACGCAGAAAGCCTATACCCTTGGTGACCAGGGCCAATGTGGTTCAATTGGGGCTCCAGCTGCTGTATAGATCTCTACAGCTCCGTCACCATAGGTATCAGGATACATTTTTCGTGGTATCCCAACAGATACCATGAATGGAGAGCAGAAACGTGGTGTGTTTGGGGCCCTAATGGCGCTACATTTGCTCTATTTTCTCAACATACACAGTAACTGTACTCGACACAAAATGGCGGGGACAGATTGCGTGTACTTTCACGTACATTTTTTGCAAGGTATCCTAAAGGAGAAAAAAGGTTGTGTGAATGTCCCCAAACGCAGTTAATGTGAACCATATAGGAAATCCATCTATCCCATAACGGTCCTGAATTCTCCACATAACACTGACAAATGCTGGGGGGGAGCTTTGTGAATTTCTAGGTTGTTTTGTCTGCACAGTTTACATAGTAATAGGGAAAACCCTCATCAGTCGGGATTATCTACCGGCGAGATAAGAGGAGCACCGGAAGCATCCATTAAGGACGGGGCGATGAAACAGAAGCTGCCGGCAATAATCTCAGTTCGCCAGCGATGTAAACGGGGAGGATAAGCGCCCGACACGACCGGCACAGAAAATCCCTCCAGTATCTCGGATGAAACTGCTGCGGGGACGGAAAAATTACAGCAAGAAAAAAAATAAAAAACTCAAAACTATTTTGCAAAAAAAAAAAATTCTTTAAAATCCAAATACCAGGTTGAACTTCACGTCCCCCTCCCCACTCCCGTCGCCCGCTGTGACTTCACCCCCCTCAGTGAGCGGAGAAGGGCCAAGTGCTTATTTACACGGCGTGTCACCATTGTAAGCGGAGAGGCTGACGAGCCGCTGACATCTCCAGTGTGTACACGGCACAGATTGAGCCGCTCCTGTACATGTGCTGACAGCCCCCGGCTCATTATCAGGGCTATTTACATTGCCCCCCATTCCCCAATGACAATTCTTACGCTTTCATCTTGTCTGGAGAGCTGCGGGTTTTTTGGTTTTTTAATAAGGAAAATGCATGTTAGTCCCATAGACACCTGGCGTCAGGCAGCCGTCCGTCCACCTGCAGGAAGCATGCCCAGGCCTGACCATCAGGGGCCAAACAAGCTCCTTGTAGCAAGCTGAAAGGAGATGAAGTGCGGCTGCGGAGCGTAATGATCAGGCCCTCACTGATCAGGCATTGAGGACACACCCCGGACCTCAGTGTCTGTCTGGGGCTGAAAGCACATGCACGCTGTCATTTCAGCAGTGGAAGGGTGAGACCTTTGAAGGACAAAGTGAACAGGCCTAATCTTCTCAACCCCATGTACAGAATAGTACTGTGAGGAGATATACAGGCCCCTCTGGCACCACCTATCTCCTAGGAGAACAAAACCTTGGATAAATTATAAATAATCTAGTCTTGGTCAACCCCCGCCCCAAATGGGTAAAAAGCTGCAGCGTCACCTACTGGATGTAACATTTATCAAATCACATCCGATTTACTGCGCTTTGCAATGTGAAAGGGGTTAATAAAGCCATGTCAGGTAGTTCATCTGCAGGGGGGCGAGTAGAGTACTGGTTGGCTAAATGACAGGCAATAGCTGAAGCTCGCAAGGGTTAACATTCCTCATTAGGGAGAGGCCCCGTGTAGGTGTGTGAAGACCTACATGCAGTCCCCCACTTAAAGGCTAGGTTCACACGGCAATAATTGCGGGACGTATTTTCCCGCAATTACAGCCGTTGCTCGAGGTTTCCCCGGGAAAGGCAGGGGGCGTGATTCTGTGAGGGCCTGCTCATTGACGTAAACCAGGGCGACATGACTCTAGGAGAGGTTAGGTCCTGTGATGGAAGGAGTGTAGGAGAGGGAGCTGTGACATCTCCTATTGTGACTGGTGGATCCTGTGTTATCTATACACATTGGAGTCTGTGAACAGGAGCAGACCCATTGATTTCTATAGGAGAGTGTTATGGGCATGCTCTGTGACCTAGGAAGAAGTCAGTGTACAGGGAGGGGGAGCTGTGACATCTCCTATTGTGACTGGTGGATCCTGTGTTATCTATACACATTGGAGTCTGTGAACAGCATCAGACCCATTGACTTCTATAGGAGAGTGTTATGGGCATGCTCTGTGACCTCGGAAGAAGTCAGTGTGCAGGGAGGGGGAGCTGTGACATCTTCTATTGTGACTGGTGGGTCCTGTGTTATCTATACACGTTGCAGCCTGTGAACAGCATCAGACCCATTGACTTCTATAGGAGAGTGTTGTGGGCGTGCTCTGTGACCTGGGGAGAAGTCAGTGAGCAGGGAGGGGGAGCTGTGTGACATTCTTCTATTGTGACTGGTGGGTCCTGTGTTATCTATACACATTGCGAGTCCTGTGAACAGCATCAGACCCATTGACTTCTATAGGAAGTGTTAGGGGCGTGCTCTGTGACCTGGAAGAAGTCAGTGAGCAGGGAGGAGGAGAGCTTTGACATCTCCTATTGTGACTGGTGGGTCCTGTGTTATCTATACACATTGGTGTCTCCTTTCAGTGTCATCCTGCCTGTGCTGATAATGAGGAGACTGCTGAAAAGTTCTCTCTACAGAACAGGAAGTGTCAGACTATTATTAGGCCTAGTGGCCAAAGTGAGAACTGCAGGATTTCAGGATTTTTTAAAATATTGATGATATTTTCTCTCTCAATCCCTTTAAGTGCTGCGATTATAACCACCTGTATTGTGACACAGAGCATGGCATACTAGCTCGCCGATACATTATAGGTATTCAATAAACAAATGATCTGGTAATTGGCCTTAAAGACAAATTGTAAAGTCTGCAAAAAAAAAAACTTGCAAACAAAGCATAATTTAGTATCAAATACATTTTCCATTGCATACAAAGAAAAGAACCTAAACAATAAAAAAAAAAAACTCCACTTCTTATGAGCCATCTACATGGGTGTAATAACCTGAAGAATATTTTACAAGGAAAGTCAGTGTAAAAAGTTTTTTTTTTTTATTACTGCCAAGATCAAATAATTGCAATATGCTGGCACACAGGATGGCACGGACCCGCTCTGCAGAGGACCCAGCCTGCAGGAAACACCCGGTTAATTCTTTCTACTGTAGCAAGGGAGATAAACCATCCTGTTCTGGATTATTGGAATTACTGGAGCATCAGGCGCTGGATGACACCACTAATGTGGGAGTCCCTGCAGCTTTGGTCAGCACTAATGTTCCTGGAAGGTCAGAGCCGCTGGTCGATGGCAGTAAATCCCACATCTGGGATGATCCAGCTCCGCAGCGCCGGCTTAATTAGCCTGGGCTCACAGGCTTGGCACAGTAGGCAGCGCCATGAGCTCATGTCACAGATGCTACAGAGGAATCCCGAGGCTGCAGAGAGGGAGCACAATCTGGAGGGCACATTCCACGTCCTGCCCTCAGCCATGAGGTCATCAATCAGCTGGACCACAAAGGACGGATAAGTGGCCGCTGCCAGGAGGGGGAAGGGGACGCTATAAAAGTGATCTTGGTCTTGGGCTGGTGGGTAATTTACAGTTCAAGGACAGAGGTCAATGGGGCAGATGTAAAAGGAAGCAGATGACACTGAAATCCTACAGCAGACCTGAACCTGCATTCATACACATCAGCTGCTGAGTAAGGCCCCATTCACATCACGTCTATGGCCTCCGTCAGGAAACCTTGGAACACTTTACTACAGCGGCTCTGGCGGGTCCATAGGGAAACATAGGATAAACTTAATCTAAATTGGATTACGCCAGCTCTCTTTACTGCATGTATAGGCTTTATGTGCCCGACCTGGTCTACAATGCTTAGGGTATCTTCACAAGGCTTATTTGGATCCTGATTTTTCAGCGCCCAAAACACCATCAAAACCGCGCCTGAAACGCGCTTCTTCAAGATGTTTTTGGCGCGTTTCTCGCCCCTTTTTTTTTTTTTTTTTTTACGCGTGTTTGGAGCCGTTTTCGGCATGGGTTTGGTCCTGGCATTTAATTTGTATGGGTGAAAACCTCGGGCAAATCCTTGCCGAGAAAGGAGTCTAAAACCTCTTGTGAAGAAGCGCGTTTCAGACGCGGTTTTGGGCACTGAAAAATCAGCGTCCAAATAAGCCATGTGAACATACCCGAAGACGCAAAAGCATTGTAGACTAGGTAGGGCACATAAAGCTTGTACATGCAGTAAAGAGAGCTGGCGTAATCCAGTTTGGACTTTGTGTCTTAGGGTATGTTCACATGGCTTATTTGGACATTCATTTTTCAGTGCTTAAAACAGAATCAAAACCGTGCCTGAAACGCGCTTCTACAGAAGAGGTTTTAGACATGATTCTCGGCGCTTTTTTGATGCGTTTTTGTACGAGGTTTTGCACAAGGTTTTCACCCATACAAATAGCCAGGGCAAAAAAACATGTGAAAAACGCTTCAAAAACGCGTCAAAAAACGTGCCGAGAAACGTGTCTAAAAACGCACCAAGGTTTTGGATGAGGTTTTGAAGCTCTCCATTGATTCCTATGAGCCCTGAAAGTGCTTCAAGAATTGACACGACTTTTCTTTTTTAGTGCCCAAAACAGCTTCTAAAGAATCGCCTAATACACGAGGAAAAACCTCGTTGTGTGTGATCTTCAACGCCGTTTTACACAGGAATCAATGAAAATGAAATCACGGTGTTTTGGAGGCTTTTTTGATGCTGTTTTGGGAACGCAAATGCTCCAAAAACCGCGTCAAAATCAGCCATGTGAACTTACCCTTAGGCTATGTTCACACGGCTAATTGCAGGGCGTACAGTACGCCCCACAATTACGCCGGGTGTTCGGGAGCTTGCGTTCTCCCACGATGCAGGGAGGGGGGCCCATAGACTGTCATTACTTGCGGCGCGTAAGCGCCGTGAATAAATGACATGTCACTTATCTCCCCGCGCATACAATACGATCGTATTGTACGAGCGGGGAGAGGATGCGTAATCCATAGTTCTCTATGAGAGCTGTGGATTACCGTAATGATTGGGGCGCATTTCGCCCGTATGAGAGTGCAGTACGCTCTCAATACGTGGCGAAACGCGCCCCAAAATAAGCCGTGTGAACATAGCCTTAATCTATACGACATAAATAAAATAAAGTCGGACTCTGTTATAGAATCTGCCCAGTATTTTACCATCCGTTTTTAACCTCATTGTACGTTGTGGTCTTTGCAGTCTGTTTTCGGCCGGCCCATATAGGACAGTGCTGTAATCCGTCATGTTCAAAGTTTTTTGATCAGATTTTGGATTTGAAATCCGACCTCAGAATATCCAAGCTGGGAAGACAACAGCTCGGATTTTCTATTGAGGTCTATGGGGGAGGCTACAGACAGATTTTTTTTTATTTTGTGGATTATGAATACTGAATCTGTATAAAATGCAACCAAAAATCAGTGCTGTGTAGATGTAGCCTTAAACATAAAGGGTGACATATCCGAAAAGTGGCGTATCCATGCCAGTTTTAGGCGCATTAAATCAAGTGTTAAGTGCGCCTGAAAGTCCCATACTTTCGAAAACCTGGCGTCAGGTTTACCTTGCATAGAAAGCTTAATGCGTCTAAAAAGGCGCATTTCGCCGAAAAAGACGCATCACATTAAAAAAGGCGTATTGCGCAACTCACGGTGCATAGCATATCATTGGTAGTATATGTAATGCGCCTATCGCGGCGCATTGCCTGATGGAGGTGCAGAACATATGTAATGCGCCTCAAAAGGCGCATTGCGCGATGGGGGTGCACAGTGCACATATTTAGGCGCATTACAAAGTGTCGTGCCCGCCGTATAATGCACCTAGTTATGGTGTACGACAGTCCATTTACATCAAGAATATGGCGTTAAGAGGTTTAGGCGCAAAATAGAACAAAAAAACTGGCGTTGGCGTGTTGGGACATGTCGCCCAAAGAGTATAGATTCCCTAAATAGAGTCAACGTAGCCCAATTTGGACTAGGTAAGCTCTGTGTACCCCATGTATATTCATGTTCATATGTATATTTTATTCAATTATTTGCACTATGAATGGGTTAATAAGCGCTCCACCATTCTTGTATGCGATTGGTTTTTAATCGTACAAGTGATGCCGGCTACCTAATTAAGACACCCAACCCAGACTACGACTAAGGACCTGGTTGTCCGAAACGCGTCAGCTGTAGATCTGCGCACTGCATGGAGTTCTGCTGACACCTCTCACACGTTGGAGGCTGTGTTCGGTCATATGTCCATATTTTTAAACTACAACAATAAAGATTGAAGTTTTTAGTCTTCGTTAGATTCTTATATGCAGCGGGTGCACATGTTTTCTTCATCGGCTGGATCTATAGGCTGTATCCACAACACACTCCATTTGGATCAAGGCATGCTTATCAGGGTGAGCGTTTCATCTTTTCTTTTTACATGTATGTGCAAAACCTGGTCTACCATGTTTGTGTGTCTGATACATACATTTACCAAATAGAACCGACGTAGTCCAATTAGGACTCTATAGAAACTATGCATCGGTCTGCTCAGCTCCTCCTGCTCTATAACATGACACCAATAGATCACATAGCATCTTCAATGTGACAAGTTCCCTTTAAAGGTCAGAAAATGACCCATTATTCAACGTTTAAGAATTTTTGGCTAGGTTTTTTTTTTTTTTTTTTTAATACTCCAGATCACTATGAAAATAGGTCTAATAGTCTGATACGTCCTGTTCCGTACAGAAAACTATTCAGCAGTCTCCTCATTCTCAGCACAGACCGGATTACACTGAAAGGTGACAACGATGTGTATAGATAACACAGGATCCACCAGTCACAATAGGAGATGTCCCAGCTCCCCTCCTCCTCCTCTCTGCACACTGACTTCTTCCCAGGTCACAGAGCATGCCCACAACACTCTCCTATAGAAGTCAGTGGATCTGCTCCTGTTCACAGACTCCTATGTCCGTGTAGCTGCAGTAAAGTATCTCTCTAAATTCTGCTAAAAGCAGCTCAGACGAGATGGCTGGGACTGGCAGGCATACACCCACTTCTCACATCTCCCCCTCTCTGTACACTGCCTTCTTCCCAGGTCACAGAGCATGCCCACAACACTCTACTATATAAGTCAATGGGTCTGCTCCTGTTCACAGACTCCTATGTCTATAGATAACACAGGATTCACCATTCACAATAAGAGATGTCACAGTTCCCTCTCCTCCTCCCTGCACACTGACTTCTTCCCAGGTCACAGAGCATGCCCACAACACTTTCCTATAGAAGTCAATGGGTCTGCTCCTGTTCACCGGCTCCAATGTGTATAGATAACACAGGATCCACCAGTCACAATAGGAGATAGTCACAGTTCCCTCTCCTCCTCCCTGCACACTGATTTCTTCCCAGGTCACAGAGCATGCCCACAACACTCTCCTATAGAAGTCAATGGTTCTGCTCCTGTTCACCGGCTCCAATGTGTATAGATAACACAGGATCCACCAGTCACAATAGGAGATGTCACAGCTCCCCCTCTCTGCACACTGACTTCTTCCCAGGTCACAGAGCATGCCTAGAAAACTCTCCTATAGAAGTCAATGGGTCTGCTCCTGTTCACCGGCTACTATGTCCATGTAGCTGCTATAAAGCATCTCTAAATTCTGCTAAAAGCAGCTCAGGCGAGATGGCTGGGACTAGCAGGGATACACCCACTTCTCACATCTCACCCTTCCTGCACACTTCCTTCTTCCCAGATCACAGGGCATGCCCACAACACTCTCCTATAGAAGGCAATGGGTCTGCGTCTATTTACCGGCTCCAATGTGTAGATGGATAACACAGGATCCACCAGTCACAATAGGAGATGTCACAGCTCCCTCTCCCCCTTCCTGCACACTGACTTATACCCAAGTCCCAGAGCATGCCCACAACACTCTCCTATAGAAGTCAATGGGACCGCTCCTGTTCACAGGCTCCTATGTCCATGTAACTGCTGTAAAGCATCTCTCTAAATGCTGCTAAAAACAACTCAGACAAGATGGCTGCTCCCATAATCATATCCAGACAACAGAAATAAAAAATAAAAAAAAATCTACAAATCAGACAATAAAAAGAAGAAAAAGGAAAGAATGAATCACTATCTGGTTTTAATTAGTTAAAAAAAACTAAAAATTGGCGACAGATTCCCTTTAGATCCAGAGGTTGAAAACCAGAACAGACCTAAGCAGAGGGTTTGTTACATTACATCCAGTCTAGACAATCCTCTGTGAGTTACACCTGCAAGAGCTCATACTGATACAGTGCAACAAACCAGCAGAATAGAGGAGAGGGCACGATGGGTATATAACCCCACGTCAGTGATGTAGACAGTGACTCAGCCACCACCGCACATACAGCGCCGCAGCGTGGTGGGGCACCGGCGCTGCAGCTCAGGAAGCGTCAGAGGTGAATAAAAATAAACTTCATGATAAACTCTGCACGAATCAGGTAACAAAAACCACAAGAAAATCCCCCTCCCTGCAACAACCGCAACCACGCCGTGAGAAACCTCCCCTGCAACAATATACGACCCGTGCATAAATACTCTGTGCTGCTGGAACCCTGCTAAGCATCAGCCTGTGACCAACGCTATCAGCACACTGCTCTCCTGAAATCCTGTCTGACTAGTTCCTTGATTCTACTTCTACTAAGTAATAATCAGCCTATAAATTTTAATGAGAGCAGAACGCTATTTCCTAAAATACTCTGTGCTGCTGGGACCCTGCTAAGCATCAGCCTGTGACCAACGCTATCAGCTCACTGCTCTCCTGAAATCCTGTCTGACTAGTTCTTTGATTCTACTTCTACTAAGTAATAATCAGCCTATAAACTTTAATGAGTGCAGAACTCTCTTTCCTATAATACTCTGTGCTGCTGGTACCCTGCTAAGCATCAGCCTGTGACCAATGCTATCAGCTCACTGCTCTCCTGAAATCCTGTCTGACTAGTTCCTTGATTCTACTTCTACTAAGTAATAATCAGCCTATAAACTTTAATGAGAGCAGAACGCTATTTCCTAAAATACTCTGTGCTGCTGGTACCCTGCTAAGCATCAGCCTGTGACCAACGCTATCAGCTCACTGCTCTCCTGAAATCCTGTCTGACTGGTTCTTTGATTCTACTTCTACTAAGTAATAATCAGCCTATAAACTTTAATGAGAGCAGAACGCTATTTCCTAAAATACTCTGTGCTGCTGGGACCCTGTCACTTCTACTTAGTAGCTATTAGCATGGGACCTCCACTTGTCTCCATCATGACGCTGCATCTTTGACATGTAGCCCTGTCCTCACTACCATCATCACATGTGAGGACAGGTCACTTCTCCGATTCCTGAAACAATCTGTGCTGCTGGTACTCTTCACTTTCGACTTCATCAACCTTTGACCTCCTGCTTGTCTCCATCCCTCTCCTCTATTATAACACTACCCCTGTTATATGCAGCCGTGGCCTCACTTACACCATCATAGGAGGAACCAGATCACTGCCCACACAATATCACCACACCCATCTCCTGAAATACTCTGTGATGCTGGAAACTCAGCTCCTTTACTTATTCTATAGCCTCCAATTGTCTCCATCCCCTCTCCTCACATCAGGATACTGCCCGTCACATACAGCCCTATCATCACATGAGCCTACAGGTCACTGCCCCCACAAGATCATCACACTCATCTCCTGAAACACTCTGCGCTGCTGGAACTATGTGCTTCTGGGTCAATTCTTCTGCCTGATAACTATCGTCTTGTGATATCTCGCGTATCGGTAACATCTTTTCCATCACAACATGGCCTCCTGTTGCATGCAACCTTCCACAAATCCAACACAAACACACCTCCCTGAAACACTCTGTGCTGCTGGTACTCCACCTTCCACTTAGTATCTAACAGCCTGTGACCTCTCACCTGTCTACATCGCCATCATGACACTGCACTTCTCACACACAGTCCTGTCCTCATGCCACTGCCCCCACAAGATCAGCACATTCCTCTCCAGAAATACTCTGTGCTGCTGCGGTCTCTACTCCTTCCACTATTACTCTGTGGCCTCCTGCTCGTCTCTATTACCATCCTTACATCATGACAATGCCTCGTCACACACAGTCCTGTCCTCACGCCCATGCCCCCACAAGATCAGCACATTCCTCTCCAGAAATACTCTGTGCTGCTGCGGTCTCTACTCCTTCCACTATTACTCTGTGGCCTCCTGCTCGTCTCTATTACCATCCTTACATCATGACACTGCCTCGTCACACACAGTCCTGTCCTCACGCCCATGCCCCCACAAGATCAGCACACTCCTCTCCAGAAATACTCTGTGCTGCTGTGGTCTCTACTCCTTCCACTATTACTCTGTGGCCTCCTGCTCGTCTCTATTACCATCCTTACATCATGACACTGCCTCGTCACACACAGTCCTGTCCTCACGCCCATGCCCCCACAAGATCAGCACACTCCTCTCCAGAAATACTCTGTGCTGCTGTGGACTCTACTCTATCCACCATTACTCTGTGGCCTCCTGCTCGTCTCTATTACCATCCTTACATCATGACAATGCCCGTCACACACAGTCCTGTCCTCACGCCCATGCCCCCACAAGATCAGCACACTCCTCTCCAGAAATACTCTGTGCTGCTGTGGACTCTACTCCATCGAATATTACTCTGTGACCTTTCACTTGCCTCTAATTCCTTCCTTACATCATGACACTGCATTGTTTTCAGGCCCCTGCCCCCCCAAGAACAGCACATTTCTCCCCTAAAATACTCTGTGCTGCTGTTGATCTTGCTCCATCCAATAACACTTTATGAAACCCCCTGTTATTATCTGCGACTGGTAGTGAAGTCCATGACCTCCATACGGCTACTCTGTTCCTTTGTGGACCGTCCAGGCACTGTGGTAGGTAGAATCCATACTGAATAGGGGTAGAGGCACGACGTGGCAGACATCAGGTGGAGCCAGGTCCAGGCAGCGAGCCGGGCCACTTACCCCAGACTGCACGTCGCTGATGGTGTGGGTGAGGATGATGTTGAACACCGCGTGGGATCGGCTGCTCTCCTCGTTCATGTTGGTCGCTGCCACCGTGCGGGATTTGTTTCCTTCTGACATTAGAGACTCAATATCCTGGAGAGAGGGAAAAAAAAAAAATTGTAGAATTTAAAGAGAATTTTAAATTTTTTGTGTGCCAAATTTTCCTCTAATCGTCCAAAAAATGGGAATCTCGCAAGAGAACAAAGAGTGACTATTAATCACTATATTTACTATTTTGCCATAGGCAAACTTAAACTCTATCAGTTCTCAATCTATAAAACACTAAAACGTAACTTTTATTATGTACTTAACCTCTATACACACTATTTAAAAACCTGATTTCTAACCTCTCAATTTTTCCCTTCCTACTTCTGAAGGAATAACTCCCTTTCCATTATCAAGTCTGGTGGAACCCCACCTACTAACAGGAAAACCTTATATATACAGTAATTTACTAACTCCAGTAAGGGATCCCAAGCCTCCTACTTGGGCAGTTATCCCTAATCTAATGGACATAAAACATATAAGGCTTCCTTGTAACACCCTCTGCAGCGGGTGATACTTTGTAGACAGAGGTGAGAAATCACAATTTAAAATGTCATGCCTGACCTCCCCAACATGTTTCACTATCTAAATGGCTTCATCAGGGGTAAGAGGTCCGGACCTCTTAAGTACATAATAAAAGTTACGTTTTAGTGTTTTATATATTGAGAACTGATAGAGTTTAAGTTTGCCTATGGCACAATAGTAAATATAGAATTTTTTCCTCTAAGACCCATAACTTCTTGGTACTTCCACCTCTGGACCTGAGCGAGGGCTCGTTTTTTGCAGGCTGAAGTGTAGCTTCTAATGTTACAATTTTGGAATACCAAAGGAGCAATACACAATTAGACCGCTCACCTGTGTAGCTTAAATTCAGCTTCAATAGACAAAGTCCATGGTGCAGGGAAGAGGCAGCCGGCAACAGATGAAGATAGCAGAAAAAGAAGTCCCAAAGGAAAAAACTTCAAGCACGCAATATATACAGTCATATGAAAAAGTTTGGGCACCCCTATTAATCTTAATCATTTTTAATTCTAAATATTTGGGTGTTTGCAACAGCCATTTCAATTTGATATATCTAATAACTGATGGACACAGTAATATTTCCGGATTGAAATGAGGTTTATTGTACTAACACAAAATGTGCAATATGCATTAAACCAAATTTTGACTGTGCAAAAATGTGGGTACCCTTATCATTTTATTGATTTGAATACTCCTAACTACTTTTTACTGACTTTCTGAAGCACAACATTGGTTTTGTAACCTCACTGAGCTTTGAACTTCATAGCCAGGTGGATCCAATGATGAGAAAAGGTATTTAAGGTGGCCAATTGCAAGTTGTGGCATCATGGGCTCCTCAAAACATTTCTCAAATCATCTGAAAACAAAGATTGTTCAACATAGTTGTTCAGGGGAAGGATACAAACAGTTGTCTCAGAGATTTAACCTGTCAGTTTCCACTGTGAGGAACATAGTAAGGAAATGGAAGACCACAGGGACAGTTCTTGTTAAGCCCAGAAGTGGCAGGCCAAGAAAAATATCAGAAAGGCAGAGAAGAAGAATGGTGAGAAGAGTCAAGGACAATCCACAGACCACCTCCAAAGAGCTGCAGCATCATCTTGCTGCAGCTGGTGTCACTGTGCATCGGTCAACAATACAGCACACTTTGCACAAGGAGAAGCTGAATGGGAGAGTGATGCGAAAGAAGCCGTTTCTGAAAGCACGCCACAAACAGTCGCCTGAGTATGCAAAAGCACATTTGGACAAGCCAGCTTCATTTTGGAAGAAGGTCCTGTGGACTGATGAACAAAGATTGAGTTGTTTGGTCATGAGTTATGCATGGCGTCCCAAAAACACAGCATTCCAAGAAAAACAATTGCTACCCACTATACAATTTGTTGGAGGTTCCATCATGCATTGGGGCTGTGTGGCCAATGCCGGCACCGGGAATCTTGTTAAAGTGATGAATTTGAAGTTACGCCGGGGATGGATATTTCAGCAAGACAATGATCCCAAACACAGCTCCAAATCTACTCAGGCATTTATGCAGAGGAACAATTACAATGTTCTGGAATGGCCATCCCAGTCCCCAGACCTGAATAGCATTGAACATCTGTGGGATACTTTGAAGCGGGCTGTCCATGCTCGGCGACCATCAAACTTAACTGAACTTGAATTGTTTTGTAAAGAGGAATGATCAAAAATACCTTCATCCAGGATCCAGGAACTGATTAAAAGCTACAGGACGCGACTAAGGTTATTTTGCAAAAGGAGGATCTCTAAATATTAAGTCACTTTTCTGTTGGGGTGCCCATACTTTTGCACCGGTCAAATTTTGGTTTAATGCATATTGCAATTTTGTATTAGTACAATAAACCTCATTTCAATCCGGAAATATTACTGTGTCCATCAGTTATTAGATATATCAAATTGAAATGGCTGTTGCAAACACCCAAATATTTAGAACTAAATGATTAATAGGGGTGCCCAAACTTTTTCATATGACTGTATATATAAAACGCAATTTATTAAAAAAAAAAAAAAAAAGATTAAAAAATAGATTAAAATTAAGCACATTTGCTAATAGTCTACGCATTTTGAGCTGGTTCCGTAGGCTCTTAGTCGTGACGGAACCGGCTCGAAACGCGTAGACTATTAGCAAATGTGCTTAATTTTAATCTATTTTTTAATTAATTTTTTGAATAAAGTGCGTTTTATATATATTGCGTGCTGGAAGTTTTCCCTTTGGGTCTTTTTTTTCTCTAGCTTTGGAATGCACAAGATCTTTTGATCACTTTTTATTCCAAAACGTTGACAAAGTAAAACGACCCCAAAAAATGCATTTTGACATTGGGATTTATTTCTTCTTCTACGGTGCTCAAAGTATGGGATAAATGATGTCACATTTAAATAGATCGGACTTTCAAGGACGCAGCAATTTCAATCAGGTGTAACCTTTTTCATTTTCTATTTAGTAAAAATGGGAGATGTTGTGAATTTTTTATATTTTTTCAAAACTTTTTGAAAACTTTTTTGTATTTGTAGCCCTCTGTGGTACTTGACCACTAAGGAGCGTGCTTGATTTTACACTGTTTTGCTGTATATACACAATGCAGAAAAGTGTAGAAAGATGGCTCACCTTTTAAATTCTGTCTATGGCAAGAAGCAATAGGAGCAGTAACATGGCAGCTACAGAAGCAGATAGCGGCGGTAATACACAGCTCAGTGAATGAGCCCGCTCCATACCTCCTGACCAACATGATGATGCAAGTTTACGCCACATGTCACGTTAGGGGTTGAAAAGAACCGTGTCCTCTACTGACCTGTTTTAGTAAATCCTTGTGTTCCCTGTGAGGTAACACTTCTGTTCTTCTATCTCCGTGTTGTGCTGTTCACCTCCTGGAAATGTTTTTCTGAATCTGTCAGATGGGTGTTACCTATCGGGGAGAGTGTTCCTGTGTAGTCATTGTTCAATTCGTGCAGGAACACGCCACTCCTTAAACTGGAATGGTCACACCCATCTGACAGAATCAGTCATACATTTCCAGGAGGAATAATGGAGGAACAGCACAACACGGAGATATAAGAGAAGAGGCTCCAGGATTGTTATAGCCCAGGGATTTACTAACACAGGTCAGGAGAGGTCACAGGTTCTCTATAAGGTCCCACTATCATGACAAGGGGCGCATTCAATAAGCACATCTGTAAGTGCCTCAGCCTGAGTCTACATTACTCAGGCCCAAAACTAGAGACTGGGCAACTGTATACGGCATCCAGCTGAAAAGGATTTATGGGAGAAAAGCTGTAAGGAGAATGGTCAGTCAGCAACTCTCATCCAATCAACACTGGCAGGAGTGTTCTCCCTATCAATTATTGACTGAACAGGTTCTCCTACCGAAGCTCCTCCTACTTGTCCATTTCAGTTGAATGTCAGACACTGTATTCAGCTCTTAGGATCCACTGGTTCAACCCTTTAAAAGAACCTAGTAAATGCTCTTGTTTAAAGGGTTGTTCCCAGTTCACAGTGTGACGGCATATCGCTAGATTTTGCTATCAAAGTCTGAGAGGTGCCAGTTCTACCTCTGAGATCTACAACAATCTCGAGATGGTCAGGCTTGCACATGGCTCTCCATTCTCTTCTATGGGAGTTCCGAGTACAACCGAACATTCTGCTCCCCAAACTGGGAACTCCCATAGAACAGAATGGAGAACACAGCGCTCCCCTGTACTGGGAACTCCCATAGAACAGAATGGAGACCACAGCGCTTCCCTGTACTGTACTGGGAACTCCCATAGAACAGAATGGAGAACACAGCGCTCCCCTGTACTGGGAACTCTCATAGAACAGAATGGAGAGAACACAGCGCTCCCCTGTACGGAGAACTACCATAGAACAGAATAGAGAACTGAGCGCTCCCCATGTACTGGGAACTCCCATAGAACAGAATGGAGAGAACACAGTGCTCCACATGTAATTGGAACTCCCATAGAACAGACTGGAGAGAACACAGCGCTCCCCTGTACTGGGAACTCCCATAGAACAGAATGGAGAGAACACAGTGCTCCCCTGTACTGGGAACTCCCACAGAACAGAATGGAGAACACAGCGCTCCCCTGTACTGGGAACTCCCATAGAACAGAATGGAGAGAACACAGCGCTCCCCTGTACTGGGAACTCCCATAGAACAGAATGGAGAACACAGCGCTCCCCTGTACTGGGAACTCCCATAGAACAGAATGGAGAGTCGTGCGCAAGAGTCACCAGTCCTCCATTCTGAGCGGGGACTTTCAGGGCCCTATTCCTGAGACTTTGCAAACCCTATTGATATGTTCTCAAATTGTGCAATAGAAACACCCCTTTAAGAAACCACTGTCAAATGGGAAGTGCTAGGGACAACTTAAACTTTTTAGACTTAATCAAGGGGAAAACCCACTGCTGAGAAATCCTCAGTGCCAGTCACAAAATTTCTGTTCCCTTTCTCTGCAGAGTCCTAATGAAGATAAATGAAGTCATGGCACCCACTATCATTATGGGAGTCCATGCCAAAAACAGTCGCACCCAACCATTTTAACTGTGTCCGGGGTATCAGATGACTCTCATCATTGTTCTCCCCTTTTTAGTATTTGTCCCATCATGCAACCACTGAGGAAACATGGCTACCTAAAGAACCGCCTACTTGTCACATTCATTCACCTACCCTGCAAAGCGCCAACTTACCTTGTAACTGGTGACCGCCAGCTTAGAGAGTCCATCCACGTACGGACCGAGGACCTTGTGCTCTCGAACTTTGAGGGACTGTCTGCTTCTGTAAAACACCAGTGATCAGGCTTTATAACCCCACACTAGAAATCCATTGCCTACGTTAAATATGCCCCATAATCCTTAATTTCCAGCTCACACTTCTATGTATTTTCTACCCTGGGTGGTGGGAAGTGGTAATACCCCGTTTCCCCGAAAATAAGACAGCGTCTTACATTAATTTTTGCTCCTAAAGATGCACTATGTCTTATTTTCAGGGGGTGTCTTATTTTACCATGAATAAATTATAGCATGCTATACTAGTCTGTGTATATATATCTTAAAGGGGTTTTGCCACGAAGTAAAATTGACGTGGGAAGCTTGCAAATGGAATAACAAACATTTTCACCATTCATTATTAATATAAATTCTGGACCGTTTTTGTTTTTGCTGCTCCTTTACTGATCCATTGTTTACAGCTCGTCTCCAGGGGATACGACCAGGGCTGAGAGCTCCTCACTCCTGGTCGCACATGCTCAGACATCACCTCTTCCCTCAGGCAGCTACTGAGTGTTCAAACCCCAGGTGCTGTCACTCTACTCCCGTCCTCTGTACTCCTTAGTAAATAGTGCAAATAAATAATAAAAAGAAACCTCACTGATAAAGAGAAAAAAAAAAAAAAAAAACAGGTTTGGTTCCTGCAGGGATTTGAACCTCGGACCCTTGTGCCTGGAGGTAAAAACTTTACCTTTCAGCTACTCACAATGCTTTACATAAACAGACCTTTCTTTGACTAGAGAGGGGAAAGGCCTGGTGATGTCAGCCTGCTGGGTCACATGATATGCAATTCAAACAAATCACACACGCCCCCTACTGAGCACACAGAGCTGAAGAGCTGGATGCAGGAGGCATGAAACGAGATTGTGGCAAAACCCCTTTAAAGTTTAGAGCCACAAACCATAGGATATATGTATGTAAAGGACATTTTATGGCAGCTGCAGTGACTTAACTCAAAGGAAGGCAAACGTGACATGCTGGGACCTGTAGAACTAGAAGTCCCAGCATGCCCCATCCTGTGAGATGTGTGTGTGTCAGTATCATTGCTCTGTTCTCCCCCCTCTTCCCTCTGTTACTTACATGTACTTTCTGTCTACTCTCCTTGGGATGTTCGGGACCTGTGGTGTCATTACAGTCACATGACCTCCCTTCACAGGTCCTTCAACCCTCTAATGATTTCCGCTATGTCTTATTTTCGGGGGGTGCCTTATATTAGGGAATTTAACAAAATCTCTGCTATGTCTTACTTTCTGGGGTGTCTTATTTTGGGGGGAAACACAGTATGACCATGTGCACCAGCAAACTGGTACTTGTTTAGGGAAAGATGTAACAGTTAGGGGATGTTCACTCTGCGTTTTGGATCAGATTTTGGATCCGAAAATCGCATCCAACATGCAGCAGGGTGTTTGGATGCATTTTGGCTGCAGCAGGATCGCACCCTATAGCTTTAAACGGGCGCCCGCTGCGTCTTTCGGATCAAGAATTGACATGAACGGATCAGAAACACGCAATGAAACACGCATCAGGGATCACTCGTCTGAGCGCCGATGCGTGTTTTACATTGAAAGCAATGAAAATAACACTGCACATTGCTGGATGCGGGTTTGCGTCCGTTTAAGGTCTGAAACACGGATCCAAACACGCATCTAAAATATCCAAAACACTGTGTGAACATCCCCTTACATTGCATCAGGTCACTAGTTGCTACAATGTAGAAACCATTCTGTAACACCAACAGAAAGCTTAAAGGGGTGTTCCCATCTCACACGTTTAAGATATGATAGGTGCCACCTCCGGGATTCACACTGTATCGGGAACGAGCCCCTGAAAGTGTTGGTTTAAAATGGAGAGGTGGTCACGCTTGTGCATGACTCTCCATTCTGTTCTATGTGAGTTCCGAGTACAGCCGAACATTCCGCTCCCCTGTACTGGGAACTCCCATAGAACAGAATGGAGAGAACACAGCGCTTCCCTGTACTGGGAACTCCCATAGAACAGAATGGAGAGAACACAGCGCTCCCCTGTACTGGGAACTCCCATAGAACAGAATGGAGAGAACACAGCGCTCCCCTGTACTGGGAACTCCCATAGAACAGAATGGAGAGAACACAGCGCTCCCCTGTACTGGGAACTCCCATAGAACAGAAAAGAGAGAACACAGCGCTCTCTTGTACTGGGAACTCCCATAGAACAGAATGGAGAGAACACAGCGCTCCCCTGTACTGGGAACTCCCATAAACAGAATGGAGAGAACACAGCGCTCCCCTGTACTGGGAACTCCTATAGAACACAATGGAGAGAACACAGCGCTCCCCTGTACTGGGAACTCCCATAGAACAGAATGGAGAGAACACAGCGCTCCCCTGTACTGGGAACTCCCATAGAACAGAATGGAGAGAACACAGCGCTCCCCTGTACTGGGAACTCCCATAGAACAGAATGGAGAGAACACAGCGCTCCCCTGTACTGGGAACTCCCATAGAACAGAATGGAGAGAACACAGCGCTCCCCCTGTACTGGGAACTCTCATAGAACAGAATGGAGAGAACACAGCGCTCCCCTGTACTGGGAACTTCTATAGAACAGAATGGAGAGAACACAGCGCTCCCCTGTACTGGGAACTTCTATAGAACAGAAAAGAGAATATGGCACTCCCCCGTACTGGGAACTTCTATAGAACAGAATGGAGAACACAGCGCTCCCCTGTACTGGGAACTCCCATAGAACAGAATGGAGAGAACACAGCTCTCCCCTGTACTGGGAACTCCCATAGAGCACAATGGAGAGAACACAGCGCTCCCCTGGACCGGGAACTCCCACAGAAGAGAATGGAGAGAACACAGCGCTCCCCTGTACTGGGAACTCCCATAGAGGCGGATGGAGAGAACACAGCGCTCCCCTGTACCGGGAACTCCCATAGAACAGGATGGAGAGAACACAGTGCTCCTCTATACTGGGAACTGCCATAGAACAGAATGGAGAGAACACAGCGCTCCTCTGTACTGGGAACTCCCATAGAACAGAATGGAGAGAACACCGCGCTCCCCTGGACTGGGAACTCCCACAGAACAGAATGGAGAGAACACACTGCTCCCCTGTACTGGGAACTGCCATAGAACAGAATGGAGAACACACTGCTCTCCTGTACTGGGAACTGCCATAGAACAGAATGGAGAACAGCACTCCCCTGTACTGGGAACTTCCATAGAACAGAATGGAAAGCACAGCGGCCTGCTGTACTTGGAACTCCCATAGAACAGAATGGAGAGAACACAGCGCTCCCCTGTACTGGGAACTCCCATAGAACAGAATGGAGAGAACACACTGCTCCCCTGTACTGGGAACTCCCATAGAACAGAATGGAGAGAACACTGTGCTCCCCTGTACTGGGAACTCCCATAGAACAGAATTAAGAGTTGTGGGGGTCCACTCAGACTTTGATGGCATATCCTATCAAGGAGATGGGAAGACTCCTTTAAGGCTTTACAGCCCAGTCATACACCCTCCTAGACACTTTTTGCTATTGATCCATGAACATAAGTGACAATTCCCTCTTGCCTCAGACAGGGCACCGCGCCTTATAAGACACTGAAGTTTAATTAAACACGTTTACCCTTTAGGGTCAAGAAGATCGCGGACTTTTTCATTGTAGATTTCCATGTAAGAAACTTCTACTTTAAAGCTCAATTCTTCGCTCTCTGCTTTTTGAGTTCTCTCGAACAGGGTGCTGCATAGTCTGGGGATCAGACCGGGCTGGTCCGCGGTGCCCATCATTGTGTAGGACTTTCCTGAACCTGCAAGAGATGAATGCTGGAGGGAACCACACTACACCACAGTATTATAACAGTTATATTCTTGTACATAGGGGGCAGTATTATAGTAGTTATATTCCTGTACATAGGGGTCAGTATTATAGTAGTTATATTCTTGTACATAGGAGCAGTATTATAGTAGTTATATTCTTGTACATAGGGGGCAGTATTATAGTAGTTATATTCTTGTACATAGGGGGCAGTATTATAGTAGTTATATTCTTGTACATAGGGGGCAGTATTATAGTAGTTATATTCTTGTACATAGGGGGCAGTATTATAGTAGTTATATTCCTGTACATAGGGGACAGTATTATAGTAGTTATATTCTTGTACATAGAGGGCAGTATTATAGTAGTTATATTCTTGTACATAGAGGCAGTATTATAGTAGTTATATTCTTGTACATAGGGGGGCAGTATTATAGTAGTTATATTCTTGTACTAACGAGCATAATTATAGTAGTTTATATTCTTGTACATACGGGGCAGTATTATAGTAGATATATTCTTGTACATAGGAGGCAGTATTATAGTAGTTATATTCCTGTCCATAGAGGGCAGTATTATAGTAGTTATATTCTTGTCCATAGAGGGCAGTATTATAGTAGTTATATTCTTGTACATAGGAGCAGTATTATAGTAGTTATATTCTTGTACATAGGGGTCAGTATTATAGTAGTTATATTCTTGTACATAGGGGTCAGTATTATAGTAGTTATATTCTTGTACATGGGGTCAGTATTATAGTAGTTATATTCTTGTACATGGGGGCAGTATTATAGTAGTTATATTCTTGTACATAGGGGTCAGTATTATAGTAGTTATAGTCTGGTACATAGGAGCAGTATTATAGTAGTTATATTCTTGTACATAGGAGCAGTATTATAGTAGTTATATTCTTGTACATAGGAGCAGTATTATAGTAGTTATATTCTTGTACATAGGGACAGTATTATAGTAGTTATATTCTTGTACATAGGGGGCAGTATTATAGTAGTTATATTCTTGTACATAGAAGCAGTATTATAGTAGTTATATTCTTGTACATAGGAGCAGTATTATAGTAGTTATATTCTTGTACATAGGAGCAGTATTATAGTAGTTATATTCTTGTACATAGGGGCAGTATTATAGTAGTTGTATTCTTGTACATAGGAGACAGTATTATAGTAGTTATATTCTTGTACATAGGAGCAGTATTATAGTAGTTATATTCTTGTACATAGGGGGCAGTATTATAGTAGTTATATTCTCGTACATGGGGGCAGTATAATAATTTTTATTTCAATCTTCAGTTGCAACTGGTTTGGTCTTAATGACATCACGGTGGAGTTAAATAGATGCATTTACGCCCTATTCCCCGTCATGTCTTGAGAAAGCGTCGGAGGACGTGAAACGGCTGTTGGCTGCGTTTGTGAAATGTGCCGATTACCTGATTTTATGTTCCAATAAAAGGATTTTTGCAGAAGAAGTTTGGTGAGTGCCGTAAATACTCTTTCTGAAGATTGAAATTTCAATTGTGCTACTTTCTTTTTTTACTGAGCACCACCCGTCTGCATTAAATGGACACTGTTCTATAAACTATATAGGACTACAGAGACGTATACCGGTGCCACCTCGTTTTCTCTTTTGAATATAATAATTTTTATATTCTTGCACATAAGAGACAGTGTTAAAATTCTATTTCCACTCAAACACTTGAATATTAAAATAAAACCCATCAGAAATGACGCTTACCGGTCTGACCATAGGCAAAGATACAAGCGTTGTACCCCTCAAAGGCATTCTGGAGGATATTCTCACCAAGGCACTGAAAAACAACATCTTGTCCTACAGAAAAAGAAATAAAAACAAAGAATAAGCACCAGTCTGTTACTCCAAGTGTGAACAGACCCCTTTTACCTACTAGGAGAATGGGTGCCTAGCGACCGCTGCCCACTAACTCCTGACCACCACACAATCTGCACTGTTCAATGGCTTCATACAGTGCTCAGCTCTTTCCATAACGCTGGCAACCTCTTCACTGACAACGAGGTGGTCAGGATTCACCAGATGGAGGTTATCGTTGTCCCATTGACAGCGCCAGCCTTACTCATGGACTCTGCCTGGTACTGCAGCTCAGACCCAGCCAAGTGATATCAGATGCAATACCAGGCACATCCTATGCACACAGGTGGTGCTGTGTTTTAAAGAATAAAAATTCTAATATTATGCCATTTTTAACCTCTCTTACTATAATTGCACATTTCTATGGAAAACTCCCTTATATTTACAGATCTACATATCGGTATCAAGCACATTATGAGCACAGCATTGTTCCGTGACGTTACCTGCAAACTTCTCTGTAAGAGATTCATCCATAGACCAGAAGCAGTGATCGTATGCGAAGACCTACACAGGAGAGAAAAAAAAGAAGTAGAATTAGGACGTTTAAAGCAACTGGATGCAGGTTCTCAGACATACAAAAGAAGTCTTTGCCACTTGCTGCACCAGACAAACGCCTGGGGCCCCTCCGTGCCAGACACGTGCCTGGGGCCCCCTCCGTGCCAGACACGGGCCTGGGGCCCCCTCCGTGCCAGACACGCGCCTGGGGCCCCCTCCGTGCCAGACACGCGCCTGGGGCCCCCTCCGTGCCAGACACGCGCCTGGGGCCCCCTCCGTGCCAGACACGCGCCTGGGGCCCCCTCCGTGCCAGACACGCGCCTGGGGCCCCCTCCGTGCCAGACACGCGCCTGGGGCCCCCTCCGTGCCAGACACGCGCCTGGGGCCCCCTCCGTGCCAGACACGCGCCTGGGGCCCCCTCCGTGCCAGACACGCGCCTGGGGCCCCTCCGTGCCAGACACGCGCCTGGGGCCCCCTCCGTGCCAGACACGCGCCTGGGGCCCCCTCCGTGCCAGACACGCGCCTGGGGCCCCCTCCGTGCCAGACACGCGCCTGGGGCCCCCTCCGTGCCAGACACGCGCCTGGGGCCCCCTCCGTGCCAGACACGCGCCTGGGGCCCCCTCCGTGCCAGACACGCGCCTGGGGCCCCCTCCGTGCCAGACACGCGCCTGGGGCCCCCTCCGTGCCAGACACGCGCCTGGGGCCCCCTCCGTGCCAGACCCGCGCCTGGGGCCCCCTCCGTGCCAGACACGCGCCTGGGGCCCCCTCCGTGCCTGTCTCGCGCCTGGGGCCCCCTCCGTGCCATTCCAGCGCCTGGGGCCCCCCTCCGTGCCAGACACGCGCCTGGGGCCCCCTCCGCGCCAGACACGCGCCTGGGGCCCCCTCCGTGCCAGACACGCGCCTGGGGCCCCCTCCGTGCCAGACACGCGCCTGGGGCCCCCTCCGTGCCAGACACGCGCCTGGGGCCCCCTCCGTGCCAGACACGCGCCTGGGGCCCCCTCCGTGCCAGACATAGGCCTGGGCCCCCCGTGCCAGACACGCGCCTGGGCCTCCGTGCCAGCAGCCGGGCCCCGTGCTAGAAGCAGGTAAAAACTCTTCACAATCATCAGGTCAAAGACAGCTCTGTCAAACTCACCGAGCCAAGCACTAGAAAAGGATTCTGCTCTCACTGCACCAGGTCAAAGAGAATACCACCACATTCACTGTCATACCTGCATCAAGCTCGTGTGCCAGAACCTGGAAACCGCTTTACGATCCCTTCACCAAATAAATGCTCCTCCACTAGGTCAAAGATAGTTTCACCATACTCACCGAGCCAAGTAGTAGACAATTATTTTGCACTCACTGCACCAAATCCCTGTTCCAGGAGCAGGAAAAACTCTTCTCAATCACTACACCAAGTACGAGCATATACTCCTGCACTAAAGAGATCTCTGTCAAACTCACTGAGCCAAGCCCTAGAAAAGGATTCTGGTCTCACTGCACCAGGTCAAAAAGAGCTCCACCACATTCACTGTGCTGTATCTGCATCAAGCTCGTGTGCCAGAACCTGGAAACCTCATCACAATCCTTCACCAAGTAAATGCTCCTCCGCTAGGTCAAAGATAGTTTCACCATACTCACTGAGCCAAGTAGTAGAAAATTAGTTTGCACTCACTGCACTAAATCCCTGTGCCAGGAACATGAAAAACTCTTCTCAATCACTACACCAAGTACAAGCATATACTCCTGCGCCAAAGAGAACTTTGTCAAACTCACTGAGCCAAGCCCTAGAAAAGGATTCTGCGCTCACTGTGCCAGGCATAGGAAAACAAAATGTCTGTGCTCAGCGAGTCAGGTACTGTTCTTCTGTGCCAAATACAAGCACAGTCTTCTGCTCCATTTGGTGCGCCAGGTGGAAGAAAACAAATCTGCACTCACTGTGCCAAGCACAACATAGATCCTCTGTACATTGCTGGACGACTTCTGCACTCACTGCATCAATTATAAGCAAATTCCCCTCTACTTGGTGCACCGGGTACTAGAAAATAAATCTGCGCTCACTGCACCAGGCACAAGAAGCTGGATTCTGTGCTCACTGTGCCAGGGACACAAGAAATCCTCTGTATATTGTGGGGCCTCCTGTAGCAATTACAAGGAAACTCTACTGCACTTGTACTCACTGCACCAATTATGAGCAAACTGCTCTACTTGGTGCGCCAGGTTTAACAAAAAAAAAAAAATTAATTCACTGCACCAGGCATGAAACATTGAATCTGTCCTCACTGTGCCAGGTACAAAAAAGATGCTAAGTACATTGCAGAAGAGTTTTATTGCAATTGGCACAGGAAGCCCAGCACTCACTGCACCAGTTTTGAGCCAACTCTCCTCCACTTGGTTCACCGACTACAAAACAAACTAATGCACTCGCTGCAACCAGCACAAGAAATTGATTCTGTTCTCTCTCGCTGACACAATGGGCGACATTTACGAACGGGGCTGCGCCAGAAGTTTGGAGTATCTTCAGCTCGACATCTAGCGCTGCCCCGTTCACCTTTCTGTTAATATGACCGCATGCCAATATCAGGCGTGCATTACAGAGTACCCGTGGCACTTTGTACTGCGCCCAATCTCGTGGGGCATGCGGGAGTTGTGTCGCACCAGAACCATACGAAGCTATAGATTCATAGCTTCAGTACGGCAATTCCAGGCGCATCACTGCTGGAACAGGTAGAGCACTTTCAAAGTGGTTTACCTGAGCCAGAAATGTTGTCTTAGCGCTAGAATGCGCCTGACTTATGACCCACGTAGAGCAGGTGCATAAATCAGGTGCATTCTACACTATTATAATGTGCATGAAAATTGGCATTTCAACGTCAAAAATCATACATGTCGCCCAATATGCGCTCACTGCACTTATTATGAGCCAACTCTCCTTCTCTAGGTGCACCAGGCACAAGAAACGTTTTTTGCCCTCACTAGCTGACAAAATATGCACTCACTGCACCAATCATAAGCAACTTCTCCTTCAGCTGGTGAACAAGGTGCAAAAAAACAAATCTGTACTCACTGCACCAGCCACATGAAACAGATTCTGTCCTCACTAGCTGGGACAATATGCACTCACTGCACCAATTGTAGACCAATTCCCCTCCAGCTGATGCACTAGGTGCAAGAAAACCAATCTCTACTCACTGCACCAATCAAACAAATTCTTCTCCAGGTTGTGCACTAGGTACAAGAAAAAAAATCTGTACTCGCTGCACCAGCCACATGAAACAGATTTTGTTCTCACTTGCTGGGACAATATGCACTCACTGCACCAATTGTAGACCAATTCTCCTCCAGCTGATGCACTAGGTGCAAGAAAACCAATCTCTACTCACTGCACCAAACAAACAAATTCTCCTCCCGCTGGTGCACTAGGTACAAGAAAACCAATCTCTACTCACTGCACCAAACAAACAAATTCTCCTCCCGCTGGTGCACTAGGTACAAGAAAACCAATCTCTACTCACTGCACCAAACAAACAAATTCTCCTCCCGCTGGTGCACTAGGTACAAGAAAACCAATCTCTACTCACTGCACCAAACAAACAAATTCTCCTCCAGCTGGTGCACTAGGTACAAGGCAAAAACAATCTCTACTCACTGCACCAACAAACAAATCTCCTCCCGTGGTGTCAGCTAGGTAAAGCAAAAAATCCTGCACTCACTGCACCAATCAAACAAGTATTCCTCCTCCTGAGTGCACTGCCGTATAAGCAAAACCAAATCTCTACTCACTGCACCAATCATAAACAAATTCTCCTCCCGCTGGTGCACTAGGTATAAGAAAACCAATCTCTACTCACTGCACCAAACATAAACACATTCGCCTCCCGCTGGTGCACTAGGTACAAGGCAAAAAATCTGTACTTACTGCACTCAAACTCTCCTCCTCTTGGTGTACCAGTTAGGGAAAAAAAAATCCTGCACTCACTACACCTGGAACAAGACACAGTATGTCCTCACTCACTGAGACCATATGCACTGCCCCGATCATAAGCAAACTCTCCTCCAATTCGTGCACCATGTATGGCAAAAACAATATCCACACTTACTGCAACAGGTACAAAAAAAATACTTTTCTGTGCTCACTAGGCCAGGCACAGATCTGTACATTGCTGCACTTCTTGAGCCAATTACAAGGAAACTCTTCTGCACTCGCTGAGACCAAATGTACTCGCTGCACCAATTACAAGAAAAAAAAACTCTTCTCTGTTTGGTGCACCGAGCACAGGTAACGGATTTTGCCCTCACTCCCTGAAACCAGATTTACTCACTGAACCATTCATAAGCAAACTCTTCTCCAGTTGGTGAACCAAGTACAACAAAACAATTTTGCACTCACTGCACCAGATACAAAAAAAAAAAAACAGATTCTGTCCTCACTGTGCCAAGCACAGATCTTCTGTACATAGCTCCGATTTCTGCACCAATTGCAAGCAAACTCTGGCACACACCGAGACCCTTTGCACTCACTGAACCAATTATGAGCACCAGTTACAACAAAAACAAATCTGCCCTCGCACAAAACGGATTCCGTACTCACTGCGCCAAGCAGAAAGCCTCTGTACATAGCTCAGATTTTTGTACCAATTACAAGAAAACACTTTGGCACACACCGAGACCCTTTGCACTCACTGTACCAATTATGAGCAAACTCTCCTCCACTTGGTGCACCAGTTATAACAAAAACAAATCTGCACTCACACAAAACGGATTCTGTCCTCACCGTGCCAAGCACAAGAGATCCTCTGTACATTGTTGGGCTTCTGGTGGCAATAGCAAGTGTCTACACTTCTACTTGAGACCAAATGTACTCACTGCACCAATTATGAGAAGACTTAGAAAACTTCCCCCCACTTCGTGCACCAAAGTCTTATCAGGTATTACAAAGCAATCCTGTACCCACTGCACCAGGCACAATACCTCCTCCTACCACTTCTGCAATGGCTATCGGCATTTCTCTGCATCTCTCACATATCCAGGCCCTAAGAAATCTCTGCTACACCCAATTACAGATCGTCTATAGCCGCCTCAGGATTGGCCCCTAATGGAGCAGGAGTGCAAACCAGTAACTAAACCAGTAGGCAATGGGATGGGAGGGTTCCTACTATTCATTTCTACACATGACTTGACTTTTCCATCCTGCAGGAATCTTTTCATGACATCACATCCTCCACATACGCTGTAAATCAGCTCCAACACAAGCCAGCGAGGGCCAGGAGTTTAAGTGCCAGGAAGTGTTGTCAGGGTGCACAATCTGGTATCATGTCCAAAGCCCTGGCCAGAATCCCAGTATGGGCGCAGATGTCCTACAGCCTCCTCGCCCCCGCACACCATCACACACTCATGTGATACTCACTTTTGGCTGGCTCCTGGGAGATCCATGGAATCCGAAGGAAGAAAAAAAAAAAAAAGGGAAAGGCAAACAGAGGAAGCCATTAGTATATATTCCCAGACTAATCCCATAGGCACGCAGTGAAATATTATATACACACAGCTGACATACATGCAGAGCCTGCAACCTGCTGGGAAACTACAACCCACAACATGCCCTGACAGACTGCACAATGCTGGGGGTTGGAGTTTCACACATTTTTTTAACTCTGCAAATGAAAAAGGATGAACACAGTTTTTCCAACTCTTACCTGTAGGCTGAGTATGGTCAATGGAGACTGGGTATGGGCTGAAATCAGCAGCCACATCAATGTCCTCTGTGTAAGCTAGGCAGGGCTGCCGCCAGTCATTTCAGGGCCCCATACAGCTCAGGCATCTGTGCCCCCAGCCCATTACCATCGCCTATCATGCACCATATTAGCGAGTCCCTTTTGGAGCAGGTCCCCTGATAGGAGTGTTGCCAGTACTGCCTTGTAGGACCCAATACAGCTCAAGTATCTGGGCCTTCAGCCCATTACCAGTTTCAATCATGAACCATATTAGTGAGTCCCTTTTGGAGAAGGTCCCCCGATAGGAGTATTGCCAGTACTGCTTTGATTGTACCGCTCTAGGGCCCAATACAGCTAAAGCATCTGTGCCCTCAGCCTATTACCAGTTCCTATCATGAACCATATCACTGAGTCCTTTTTGGAGCAGGTCCCCTGATAGGAGTGTTGCCAGTACTGCCTTTTTAGGGCCCAATACAGCTCAAGCATCTGGGCCCCCAGCCCATTACCAGCGCCTATCATGCACCATATCATCGAGTTAATTTTGGATCAGGGTCACTGACAGAAGTACTGCAAGCACTTCCCTGACAGCACCTCTACCAGTTCCTATTCTGCACCATATCAGTGGAAACACATACAGAAAAATTGGACATTACTTATGCAAAAAAAACACTGCAATTTTTGGGGCATATTCAAAGCTCGATGGCTGGACTAGACTGAACCCAGTAGCAGGCAGCTCTGGCCTGTATGCTACCTGGGAAAAATTAACAGGTGCAGCTAATTGCTGAGCAGCAGCTCACATACCCCACTGCTAGGGGAACAATTAGATGATAAAAAACTGCACATTACCTTGATACCTATTCACACCAGCATTCAGAAAAGCCACAGTATAATGCATGGGGAGACTGCACAAATTGTACTACAGTTGCATATAGATAAGGCGATACAGAAGGGTGCCATAAATACAGATACGTGTGGTGCACCATGCTGGCTTACAACCTATTAGTGACGCCCATACTATTAGATTAGGCGGGCTGCCCAGCACTTTTTCTGCGTGTTGGTATGAACGGTTATTAAGTTAATGTGGAGTTTTTTTTATCTAATTTGTTCCCCTCGCAATGGGGTATGTGAGCTGCTGCTCAGCAATCAGCTGCACCTGTTAATTTTTCCAAGGTATCATATAGGCTAGAGTTGCCTGCTACTGGGTTCAGTCTAGTCCAGCCATCGAGCTGTGAATATGCCTCAAAAATTGCACCATATCATTGGGCAGGAGTACTGCCAGTATGTCCTTGATGGCATCCCTGTAAGGCCCCATACAGCTGACGCATCGGAGCCCCATACCCATTACCAGTCCCTTTCTTGCACCATTTCAGTGGGCCCCTTACATAAGTACCGCCAGTACTACCCTGATGGTACTCCAGTAGGCAAGATGTAGATACTGATATGGATGGTGAAACTGACCATTTCAGTAGTGCAGACTACTGTTGCAGGTACAAATAGGGTGCAGTGACACCTCCGTATAGGAAACCAATCTGGCCAAGGGAAAAGGACTGTCAACTTTCTTCTGTGTCTGGATAGATATTGAGGTCACACAGATGTAGGAACAGACTGGTGGGAACACTACATCTGCCTCCATGTATCATCAACAAAGAGCTGCAAGAAGGTTCGGCAAGCTGAGATCATGAATATGGTAGGTCCCCTTTAAGGGCAGGTTCTGGTAGCTGCATGTGTTAAAGGGGTTGTCTCACTACAAAGATTCATCTCACCTCAGCCCTGTTTTCTTGGTTTCATTTTGAATTCAGGGTGCGTTTACTGGCTTCCACTAGGCTGCAGTAGAAACCAGGTCTGTAGCTATAGCAACCAGCGCTGGCAGCCTATCTGGAGAGATGAAACAGGTCTATAGTTATAGCAACCAGCGCTGGCAGCCTATCAGGATAGATCAGACAGGTCTGTAGCTATAGCAACCAGCGCTGGCAGCCTATCAGGATCGATCCATGACAGGTTCTGTTAGCTATAGCACAACCAGATGTCAGCCTGTGAACCATGTGCAGCCTATCAGGAGAGATAGAACAGGTCTGTAGCTATAGCAACCAGTGCAAGCAGCCTATCAGGAGAGATAGAACAGGTCTGTAGCTATAGCAACCAGTGCAGACAGCCTATCAGGAGAGATAGAACAGGTCTGTAGCTATAGAGACCTGAGGAGCTGGTGCAGCCCATACAAGAGGACATATTGGCAGAAGCTGTGATCTGATCTCTGCAAAATAAGAGTGAGGAGGCAGGGAAGGATTAGAGCCCAATAAGTAAATAAGATGCATTTTTCTGGAAGAATTTACATTACAAAAGGTTCTTATCTTTAGGGTTTGACTTATGTTATGTATGTAACCCCCTCGAATGTACAGCGCCCTGGAATCAATGGCGCTTTAAAATAAATAATAATAATAAATAATGTCCACACGACAAAGGATAAAATACTTGCCGGATTCTGAATCCTAAAGCCACATCGTGCAACAAGTATTTGAACAATATTTTACACACAAACCCAAGGACTTTTAACTCTCAAGGGGACATGTCTGAAAACGGTCTTGTTCTGAGAGTTTTCTTGTTGCCCATAGCAACCAATCAGCGTTCCTCTTTCATTTCATATAGAGCGCTGAAAAAATGAAAGGGGCGCTCTGATTGGTCACTATGGGCAACAAGAAAAGTCTTAGACCAAGACAGTTCTCAGACATATCCCCCTTAGTTTTTTTTTATCTTTTATTTTTTTTGGCATTTATTTCAGTCAGATCTTGAAGATTTTCAGATCTGATATTTTAATAGTTCTTGCATTACAGAGCACTATTGTATTTTTAGGATGTGGATCCCTGTCCAAATTCACACCAATAAAAGTGCACAAAGCTTTTTGGCCATTTCTCATGCCATCCCATTGACTTCAATTGATAAATTTTCTGCTGTTTTCTGAATGAAATATGACAGGTTTTTTTTGTTTTTTTTTAAAAAGGTTTTTAAATCTGACTTCCGAATATCCGAGTCGTGTGGACTACAACTTTGGTTTTCAATGGAGATCTATGGGGTTGATTTTACAGTCCGTTTTTAAAATCTGAATGGCTGTGTTCTGCTGGAAATGCTTGTCGTGTGGAGGGCCCCTTACTTTGATTTATACATAGATGCATATACAGGCAGTCCTCGACTTACATCTGTCATTTAGTAACAAACGGAGACTTATGGGGCATGCTGGCACTTGTAGTTCCATGTTCCACAGCAGCTGTGGAATGACAAGCTCCAGCATGCCACAGCAGCAAATGAGGTGAAAATTAGGTAAAACCTTCTTAACAGGGACAAAGACAGCAAAACAGATGTAAGAACCCTTCCCTGTACTATCCAGAACTTAAAAAAAAAAACCTTTTGTGGTGGAGTTACATAGCCATAGCTCACAAGGGCTAACATTTCTCATCAGGGAGAGGCCCATGTAGGTGTGTAAAGACCTAGAGGCAGTCCCCCACTTACAATGTTCCAACTTACATCTGTCCACTAGTTACAAAGAGAGACTTATGTGGCATGCTGGCACTTGTAGTTTCATGTTCCACAGCAGATAGCAGCTATAGAACTACAAGTTCCAGCACGAGGTGAAAATTAGGTGAAATCTTCTTAACAGCTGCACAGACAGCAAAACAATTATAAAAACCCTTCCCTGCACTATCCAAAACTAAAAAAAAACAACTTTTGTGCTGGGGTTACAGCTAATAAATATACCTGTTCTGACTTACATACAAATTCAACTGAAGAACAAACCTACAGTTCCTATCCCGTCCGTAACCTGGGGCAGGACTGCCATCAGTCACCTATTAACAGTTTTAGGGCCCCATACAGCCAAATCAAATAGGAACTAGTAATGGGTGGGGCCCCATTTTTAACATATCAGTGGGCCCCATTTTGATTAGGGCCCCTGACAGGAGTACTGCCCTATTGGCACCCCTGATCTGGGGACTGCCTGTAATTGGAGGTACACATTGAACTTTTGGACAATGAGAAGCTAGGTGTGCCCCTCTAGTGTCCATCAGCCTCGAGGCTATACCTAGCCCCATAACACCATTTATCATGGAGTGTGGGGCAGGAGGTGGTGCCCTTCAGACACGTCGTGTGAGGACACCACGGGGCACTAGCTACTTGTATTGTAGCGCCACTTCCTCAATCACTAGAGCAGCAGGTGAACAAGAACTTCCATTAATTGTTCGGTAATTACAGAGGAAATTAAGCAGCGGACATTCTTCTGAGAGAAACATGAATGTGAGATTAACCCCAACACTCCTGGACTCATGAGACCTTAGTGGAAAGAAGTGAGTGAGACATTGGGATTGTATGAAGGCGTCTTAGTCAATGAGAGAGGGACCAATTAAGACCATCAATGGACCATCCCAGAAGCTATATTGTCGCTCTCAAGTCAGGAAACAAGCAGCGGGCGTTTTGGAGACCAGCGCACGCGCAGTAGCGGCTCTCGCTGCATGTTGTCCTGCGCAAGTGCGGCTTTTTTCATATTCGGAAAAAATGTATTGAAAATATTCAATAAAAACACAGAAAAATTGAATTAGATGAATAATCGCCAGACTGAGCCTAATGTTACTTATATTCACAGCCAGAAAAGATTTGCGCGTGCGCAGGGTTCTGAAGCTCCCAGCACTTGTTTGCCGATTTGGAGAGATCGAGTGGTCAGTCAGTAACAGTTCTAGTCCATGCGTCCATAGTGTCTGCCCAAATATGCTACCGCCCATTGGAAGAGGTAGAGCATGGACACCCTCGCACGGGGGTGGGGAATCTGGGCGCGTTGCATCCAAACTTAGCGTGGGGGGGGAGAGAATCTATAACTTCAGGGCCAATAACCAAATGACCCTGTAACCATTGGAAATGGGGGGAAAAGCGGTGGGCACCATATGTTCACACAGTGTATTGCAGTGCGTACAGTACGCGCTGCAGTACACTGTGTATTTCAGGAGGTTGCGCTTATCAGTGCGTACTCCCGAGGCACAGGGAGAAGGGCAGCCCGGCAGCCCCATAGATATACATTGTTCGCGACGCTTAATTGATGCGAACAATTGACATATCACTTATCCTAAACTAAAAAGCACACCAAATACCTAAAAATAAAAAAAAAAACTAAAAACCCCCGAAAAACCACACCAAATACCTAAAAAACACAAAGCTAACCACCACCCAAAGAAACACCAAATACCTAAAAAAAAAAAAAAAAAAACAAAAAACCACCCAAAAAAAACCCCAAATACATAAAAAAAGCTATAAAGCACCCAAGAAAAGCACACCAAATACCTAAAAAACAAAAAGCTCAACACCAACCCAAAAAAACACCACATAACTAAAAAAAAAACAAAAAAAACACCCCAAATAAAACTAACCACCACAAAAAACCACCCAAAAAACCACACCAAGTACCAAAAAAAGCTATAAACCACCAAAAAAGCCACACCAAAACTCTAAAAAAATAAATAAAAACCACCCAAAAAAAGCACACCAAATACCTAAAAAAAACAAAAAAACACACCAAATAAAACTAAAAACCAAACACCTCAAAAAAAAAAAACAAACACCACACCAAATACCAAACAAAACTAAAAACCACCTAAAAAAACCCCACACCAAATACCTAAAAAAAACAAAAAGCTAAAAGCCACTCAAAAAACCACACCAAATACTTTAGAAAAACAAACAAAAAAACCACACGAAATAAAAACAAAAAAACTAAAAGCCACCCAAAAAAAGGTTGGAAACCCAGCTGATTTTGAGAAAAAAAAAAAAAAAAAAAAAAAAAAAGTGACAATAAACAGGTTAAAAGGGTTTTTTTTGGATATGGTTTCCGGGTTTTTTTTTTTTTTAGGGCCAATGCCGTGTAGACCTAGGCTAAGGTTGGGTTCACACAGCAAAGGACAAAATCTACTCAGTTTTTAACTCAAGAGAACCGTCCATCCCAACCTTTTGCAGCACGCATTTCGCCTTGTATAAAGTGCATTACGCGGCAACGTGCGTGCCACAGTGCGCTGTGTGAACATACCCTTAGGAGCATGACTATAATACAGAGTGGGGGTATACAAGGGTGAGCACCTCTAGGGTGCGTTTACACGGCAATGACAAAATACCGGTCGGATTATCCGACATGTTCCAGGCCGAAGAATGAACATGTTCTAAGTTTTTCATTATGTGGTGTAAAAAAAAACGGCCAGCAGAAAATCCATGCAGTGTGAATTACTGCACGGATTTTCCATATAAGATAATGTAAAAGGTTGACAGAAACTAAATGGTCATTTTTTTGGCAGTTTTGGTTTTTTAAATGGGTTTTTTCACTGATTTTGCCCAGGTTTTTGAGCAGTTTTAGGACATTTCGAGCAGAAAAGTGAATCGAGTGCCAAAACTGAAAACTGCGCAAAAAAAAAAAATAAATTAAAAAAACATTCACTCACTTTCTGCTTGGTTCCCATTGACTTAAGTGCTAATCTTCTGTCTGGAAACCAAGCAGAAGAATTAACATGCTGTAAGTAGAGGACACTGTGTCTCACACTCACCATCTCATCCAAACTCACTTCACTGTGCCCTGTCCACAGCAGTGTGTAGGGGTCAGGCTAGATTCTAGTATTATATTGATATTTGATCTTTTCATGCTTTTCTAATGTTACGCGTAAAAGTCAAAGCGGACGTGTGACCTCTCCTGACCTGTCTGTGTTAGTAGATCCTTGTGCTCCCTGTTGTGTTATGCTGTTCCTCTGATATTGCTCCTGGACAAATATGACTGAATTTGTCAAGAGGGCGGGGCTGTGCACATCGACTCAGACACTGCACACTGATTGGACAATGTCACACTGGCAGGGACACACACCTACTTCCTAACACCCAGTTGACAGATTGGACTAACAGGGGAACACAACTCAACATGAACATGTAAAGAAAGATTCTCCAGAATTGTTGGTACATGGGGAACACAAGGACTTACTAAAACAGACATGTCCGGAACAGTCACGGGTCCATTTTGGATTTTAGCCTAACACAATTACCATTCAATGTGATTCTATCAGGTCACTGTACATTTGGCCAAAGCCACTCCGCCACACCCCAGCCCGCTCCAATCAACCAACCAAGAATGTGGCGCCCTTCCCTCTTCTCTTAGGACATCACACACTCAAACTCCACATCTCCACCATGTGTGACACATCCATGGAGGACTGCCGGAGACCGAGCCTATACCCCACTGCCGCAAGGGATGCGATTTCTGGATCCTCGTACGACAACCAGGAAACTGCTCACAGTGCAATCCCATAAGTGTAGTTTTCCGGTTTGAAGTCATTTCACTACGGAAGGACGCTCCCAGCAAGTGTCTAGACAGGAGGGAGGATCAGAGGTGGCCTCTACCCAGGCACCTGCAGCCGGCCAGACCTGTAGGACAGGAATTGCTGCAATGTAAACTGAGGCAAATCCTGCAGTGATGGGTCTGATGCTTTATATACATATTTTAAATATACTGCAAATATAAAACTGTGTGTGCATATGATTGAGAGATATATATATATATTATATATACATTATATATATATATATGATATAGTAGATATATATCTTGTCTGGAATCTGGATGACTTATTTAGCAGACCCATCAAATCCAAGATGGGGGTCAAATTTGAAAGGATTTGGAGCATTAAATCTTATACTTACAGCTTAGCCATCAGAATCCAGATTGTTCTGCGTATGGTGCAGGCATTAGAGAAATTAAATGCATTTAGCCCATCCAGATGTAGCAGAGCTGAAAGTGTAGTCCACTACGATCACATGCCAAACTAGATAATTCTTGTACATAGGGGCAGTATTATAGTAGTTATATTCTTGTACATAGGAGGCAGTATTATAGTAGTTATATTCTTGTACATAGGAGGCAGTATTATAGTAGTTATATTCTTGTACATAGGAGGCAGTATTATAGTAGTTATATTCTTGTACATAGGGGGCAGTATTATAGTAGCTATATTCTTGTACATAGGAGGCAGTATTATAGTAGTTATATTCTTGTACATAGGGAGCAGTATTATAGTAGTTATATTCTTGTACATAGGAGGCAGTATTATAGTAGTTATATTCTTGTACATAGGAGCAGTATTATAGTAGCTATATTCTTGTACATAGGGGGCCGTATTACAGTAGTTATATTCTTGTACATAGGGGGCAGTATTATAGTAGTTATATTCTTGTACATAGGAGGCAGTATTATAGTAGTTATATTCTTGTACATAGGGAGCAGTATTATAGTAGTTATATTCTTGTACATAGGGAGCAGTATTATAGTAGTTATATTCTTGTACATAGGGAGCAGTATTATAGTAGTTATATTCTTGTACATAGGGAGCAGTATTATAGTAGTTATATTCTTGTACATAGGAGCAGTATTATAGTAGTTATATTCTTGTACATAGGAGGCAGTATTATAGTAGTTATATTCTTGTACCTAGGAGGCAGTATTATAGTAGTTATATTCTTGTACCTAGGGGGCAGTATTCTAGTAGTTATATTCTTGTACATAGGGGGCAGTATTCTAGTAGTTATATTCTTGTACATAGGGGGCAGTATTCTAGTAGTTATATTCTTGTACATAGGGGGCAGTATTCTAGTAGTTATATTCTTGTACATAGGGGGCAGTATTCTAGTAGTTATATTCTTGTACATAGGGGGCAGTATTATAGTAGTAATATTCTTGTACATAGAGGACAGTATTATAGTAGTTATATTCTTGTACATAGGGGGCAGTATTACAGTAGTTATATTCTTGTACATAGGGAGCCAGTATTATAGTAGTTATATTCTTGTACATAGGGGGCAGTATTATAGTAGTTATATTCTTGTACATAGGGGCAGTATTATAGTAGTTATTTTCTTGTACATAGGATACCAGAAGGTGCCTCGTTCATCTGTACAAACAATTATACACAAGTACAAACCAGATGGAAATGTCCAGCCATCATACCGCTCAGGAAGGAGACGGGTTCCGTGTCTCAGAGATGAACGTGCTTTGGTCCGACATGTGCACATCAACCCAAGAACAAATGCAAAATACCTTGTGAAGGTGCTAGAGGAATTGGTAAGGTTGTGTCATTATCCACAGTGAAACGAGTATTGTATCAACACGGGCTGAAAGGCCACTCTGCCAGGAAGAAGCCATTACTCCAGAAGAGACATATAAAAGCCAGAATAATGTTTGTAAATGCACAGGAACAAAGACTTACATTTTTGGAGACGTCCTGTGGTCTGACAAAACTAAAATTTAACTGTTTGGCCATAGTGACCATCGTTATATTTGGAGGAAAAAGGAAAAAGATTGGAAGCCTAAGAACATCATCCGAACTGTGAAACACAGGGGTGGCAGCATCATGTTGTGGGGTTTTTTTGCTGCAGGAGGGACTGGTGCACTTCACAAAATAGGTGGAATCATGAGGAAAGAAGATTATGTGGCAATACTGAAGCAACATCTCAAGACATCAGCTAGGAAGTTAAAGCTTGGGTGGAAATGGGTCTTCCCAATGAACAATGACCCAAAGCTACTCCCAAACTGGTTACGAAGTGGCTGAAGGAGAACCAAGTCAATGTTTTGGAGCGGCCATCACAAAGCACTGATCTCAATCCTATTGAAAATGTATGGGCAAAGCTGAAGAGGCAGGTGCGTGCAAGGCGACCCCCAAACATGGCTCAGTTACCCCATTTTGTCAGCAGGAAGGGGCCAAAAATTCTCCCAACTTTGTGAGAATTTTGTGGAAGGATCCAAAACTTTTTGGACCAAGTCCTACAGTGTAAGGGAATGCTACAAATATTTATGAAATGGAAACTTGTGCTTGTAGAATAATAAAAAATCCCTTAAAAAAATTCTCTTCATTTTGCATTTGGAAAAATAGAAAAAATTTTTGGGGTTTAATTGATAAAAAGGGGAAGGTTTTTCTGATTTGTGTAGTGAGAAAAACCTAGGGGGGTTTTTATATAGTGATGGAAACTTTGTTTCAACTGTTTCCTTTCCCATGTATACAAAATCCCAAACTGAGCTCTGCTGAAGCTATCCAATCTAGACAATTTTTTCCTCTGTCATAAATAAAGACTTCAGTTCTTAACCCATACCCTCTTAACAGGCACATTATACTCGTCAGCCCTGATCACCTTCGTAAACCCCATGATAATCCCGTGGATCACTTTAATAAGTCTTCGGTATTTCAGAAGTCAGTGTTTTCCAAATGTCTTTTCAATTTCAGAAGTCAAAACAGATTGCGGCCCAAAGTAACGGAGATTAACGCAGCTTGACTTCCACATAAGCCATGTTCATTGTGCATTAACACACGGCTAAAATTAACCACGGGGCAAGCTGGGGGGGGTGGCCGAGCCAGCCCAAAAGCGTACTCAAACCTTTTTTGGGGAACCCCGCCGGGAAAGTGTGGATCACGACAAAGAGGCCTAAGCATGATGGCTGCTGATGAGATTACTCAATCAACATTCAATTGCTGGCCCTCGAAGCAAAAGGAAACACAATAAACTTTTGCAAAAAAAAAATTTTCCCCACCAATATTTTAGTAGTTATATATGTAATAGGGGGCAGTTTATAATAGTTATATTCTGTCATAGGAGGCAGTATTATAGTGTTATATTCTTGTAATAGGGGGCAGTTTTAGTAGTTTATTTTGACATAGGGGGAGATTTTAGTAGTTTATCCTTGTACTGGGGCAGTATTATGTAGTTTATTTTGTACAAAGGGGGCAGTATTATAGGTTATTTCTTGTAATTGGAGGCAGTATTATCGTAGTTATATTCTTGTAATAGGGCAGTTTTTCGTAGTTATTTCTGTCGGGGCAGTATTGAGTTATTTTTGTCATAGGAGCAAATTTTTTGAGTTTTTTTCTGTAAAAAGGGGCAGTTTTTTGTGTTTTTTTCCCGTCTTTGGGGCGTATTTAGTAGTTTTTTCCTGTCATAGGGGGCAGTGTTATGTAGTTAATTTTGTCTAGGGCGTTTTTATGTGTTATTTCTTTTTCTAGAAGCGTATTTTTAGTAGTTTTTTCTTTTAATGGAGCAGATTTAGTAGTTTTTCTTGTATATTGGGGAAGGGTTTTTGTAGTTTATTCTTGTAATAGGAGGGAGATTATTGTGTTATTTTCTTGTACATGGTGGCCAATTATGTAGTTATATCTTGTACATAGGGGGCAGATTTTTAGTTATTTTCTTTAATAGGGCGTTTATGTGTTTATTTTTGTAATGGGGGGCAGTATTTTGGGTTATTTTTGTAAATTGAAGGCCCTTTATAGTGTTATTTCTTGTAATGGGGCGTTTTATGTAGTTTTGATCAGTAAACGATGACAATGTCCGTACCCTTTAGGTCTCCATACATTTTGAAAGGTTTAAGCAATCAAAATTGGGCGTACCTTGCAAGGAAAAATGGGAAGAACCGAACCAAAGGGCAATAATGAAATGTAGAAAAAACGTTTTTTCTCCGCCTTGTCTTCAATTTTTAAAAAAGATAATTTTATTGCATTATTAAAAAAAGCCTTCCAGCTAAAAGCGAAAGTTTTCTTGTTTTATTTTTTTTTATGTTTTTTGGGGAAATTAAAAAGACCTTTAAAGGGGGCTGCCCAGTGTCTTTCTTTCTTGTCGCCGTGTCCCGAGCCCAGTTTCCTGTTTGCCGAATGTTTTAAAAGGGTTATTTTGTTTTTTATTTATCCCGGGGACCCCAAAGAATTTTGCTGGGGTTTCGATTTAATGGTGGTTGGACGGGGGCTCAAAACTGATCCCCCGGGGTCGGTTAAAAAATCTGCGATTATATGAGTTTTGCCTCTTTGCACAACTTAAAGAGGTGAAGGCTAATTTAATATTTTCAGTCTTTAAGTTTCCCCCCCGAGGTGCGCTTTCTCCCCTTTTTGTTTTGTTTGCAGTATGTGTTCATTTTGTAAATAGGGCGTAAATTTTTAGTATATTTTGTTCATTAAAGGCAGTTTTAGTGTTTATTTTGGAATAGGGGGGCGTTTAAAGTGTTATTTTCTTTTTTTCATGGGGGGGTATTATAGTAGTTTATTCTTTTCATAGGGGTCGTATTTAGTGTTATATTTTGTAATAGGGGGGCGTATTATGTAGTTATTTCTCGTCATTGGAGACGTATTATGTAGTTTTTTCTGTAATGGGCAGTATTATGTGTTATTTTTTGGACATGGGGCAGTATTATAGTAGTTATATTTTGCATGGGGGCGTATTATAGTAGTTATTTCTTGTAATAGGGGTAGTTTATAGTAGTTTTATTTTGTACTGGGGGGCTTTTGTAGTTATATTTCCGTACATAGGAGCAGTTTTGTGTTATTTTCGTACATGGAGCGTATTATGTTTTATATCCTTGTACATAGGGGAAATATTATAGTAGTTTATTCTTGTACATAGGGGCAGTATTATGAGTTTAACTTTTTTAGGGGACATATTATTTAGTTTTTCTTGTCTAGGGGACAGTTTTTTAGTGTTTTTATTTTGTACTAGGGGAATATTTAGAGTTTTGCTTTTACATAGGGGGGGTGTTTTGTAGTTTTTTTTGTCATAGGAGCAGTTTGTAGTGTTATATGCTTGTACATAGGGGGGGTATTATGTAGATTTTTGTAATAGGAGCAGTATTTTATGTTATATTTGTCATAGGAGCAGTGTTATGTAGTTATTTCCCGTACATAGGGGCGTATTCTAGTAGTTATATTTGTAATAGGGAGTAGTATTATAGTAGTTATATTCTTGTACATAGGGAGTAGTATTATAGTAGTTATATTCTTGGACATAGGAGTTATTTATTACAGTATACATTTTTTTTTACATAAAAAAAGGGTATTTAAATTTTTGAACAAAAGAAAAAATTTCCCAAATCCTCAAGAGCTATGGATTACTAACCATTGGTCACACCGGTGCCTAAGCGTCCCAGGCGAAGAGCTGAGGTGGCCTTAATGCAGTCCATTACAACATCTACTCTTCGGTTAAAAAGGATGAAAAAGTTAATTTTTAATGAAAATAATCTATGCAGAGATGTAAGATAAGAGTCAGGGCTTTAGCAATCAATAGCTATAGAAAGGAAGGGCAATAGTAATCAGATACATTACGAGTCAAACCTATGGCAGTCTATAGACCACAGCTAAGAGATCAGCAGCAATCATATATTGATCGACATGATGACAACTCTATTCCCAGAGCAGTCCCTATGAACGGCAGGGACTGGAGGAGGCCTCCAATTACTGTTGTTAAACCGTTTGATATATAGGTTTTCTGGGATCTTTGCGATATAGACCTTTTTTTTTGGCACTCGTTGAAACTTTAGGCAACTATTGAATTTCATATGTATATTTGTTAAAAGTTATGCTTTATTTTAGACCATTGGAAGGGTTGTTTTGCTCGGTGATTAATATCTGCCTCTTCCTTTGAGACATATTTTTCTGTGATTATAGTCCACACTGTGTTGCCCTGACAGCAGCCTGTGTCATACTGACAGAATATAATTTATTACCGTGCAAGAGTATACAGGTGTATGCTTATACATTAATAAGTGTAAAAAAAAGTGTACAATAGTTATCCCTTAAAAAGGGATGAGAAAGAAAAAGTAAAATATAAAGAAGTGTGGAAAAAATTAAAAAAGAATAATCATAAAAAATTATTGTGCCTATATTGCACATAAAAAACAAAACCTACAGATATTAGGTATCCACCCGACCGCAATATGAGCGCCACACCTATCCACAGCCTCTGGTGTGAAGTTCTACAGCTTCAGGCTTCCACTTCCTGTTACAGTTTTGTTTGGGTCTACAGCTTCAGGCTCCCACTTCCTGTTCTGGTTTTGTTTGGGTCTACAGCTTCAGGCTCCCACTTCCTGTTACGGTTTTGTTTGGGTCTACAGCTTCAGGCTCCCACTTCCTGTTCAGGCTGTGGTTGGGTCTACAGCTTCAGGATCCCACTTCCTGTTCAGGCTGTGGTTGGGTTTACAGCTACAGGCTCCCACTTCCTGTTCAGGCTGTGGGCGGTTCTACAGCTTCAGTCTCCCACTTCCTGTTAAGGCGGTGGGTTGTTCTACAGGTTCTGGCTCCCACTTCCTGTTCAGGCTGTGGTTGGGTCTACAGCTTTAGGCTCCCACTTCCTGTTTAGTCTGTGGGTGGATGCACAGCTTTAGGCAGTTTTACAGCAGTGACAGACATTTCAGTCCTGCTATTTCTAGCTGAGCCTGTTAGAGACATTAGTAACGGCTATATCTTAGAAACAGGGTTGAAGGCTAAAGAGTTAAAATTTGTCAGTAAGAAACATAAGCTTCTGTGCTGCTGAAAAGACACAGCAGAGAGTGATGTCACCATCATAGCCCCTGCTGGAGCAAAGAGAGGTGGTCGGTACTTTAGGGAAATTTGTGTACACAAGCAGGAGATAAGAACTGTTCTGACTCTGAAAGGAAGCAAAATCAGAACTGTATTTGATAACAGTGTTGACTGACTTGTTTAAAGCTCATCAATGTAATGGGAAACCCCCTTTAAGCCTTAGTCACCGACATTAATAGCGCAACATGACAAAGAGCCCTCCAACCCACCACATAGAGCCCAAATCAATCCCAATTTACGACCACTCCGAGCAAGAAAAACATTTCCCCTAACAAAGAGGGATGACAATAACGTCTGGGCACTGGGATAACCACAGTCCCCATAAAAAGCCGCTCCAGTCATAAATGCCGCCTGGCCAATGGAGACGACTCCATCCTCTTTGTTCTCAAGGACAATCAAACTAAAAAGGTAGACATCCAATCTTATTTTGAGGAATGAGTCTCTTCGATCTGGAGAGCTCTGTGGTCAAAGGCAGAGTCATGGTGACCGCTTGGGGGGGGGGGGGTCACACGAGGCAGATGTGTGACTAAAGAAGGGGGTCGTTTCTTTGCATCTGCTGGCCGCGAATAAATAGTCCATGTTTGTGGAGCACAGGACTAGGAACAATGGTCATCTAATGGTTCCTCAATATGTCACTGCCTGGGACAACCTAAGGAAGGTTCAGCCACAACTAGCAAACGAGGAACATGCCAAACTTGAGATTTTATATACATCATGGGAAAGTTGGCAGCACCACAGGGGTTGCTTAGACTCCCCCACACGGTGTATGTTGTGGGAAAGAAGGATGGAGCATGTTGGGTATGTTCCCATCATAGATAAGCCATGGCCAGTAGAGATCAGTCAACATCCATCGGAGGTGCATGGACACCTATAACCCATCAAGGTCAACCCCATTTTTGGTTTCTGGCTTCCATTTTTTTTTTTTATTTCCTCATCTTCCAAGAGCGATTAAAGGGGTATTCTCGCTGCACAGATCATATATCAGATTATGGGGACAGTAAAAATAAGCACTTTTGTAATTGGGTTGCTTTACTCAAGTCACTTAGTATGGTAGATATGAGCTTTTCTGTGCATCTGTTTTCTATTTCTGCTGCTGCTAGTCGGGACACTCCCCCTTTTCTGTGATTGGCTCGTTGGGACTCGCCCCCGGTCGGGTTTCGTCCCTGGACACGCCCCCATGCACTGTGTTTGGCTGACTGACATTTTATTCAACCTGTTGGGATACGCCCCCAGACAGGAAACGCCCCGGACACGCTCCCTGCGCTGTGATTGGCTGCCTGCACACTCTGTGTTTACTCCCCTCTGAGCTGTTAAAACCGAAAGTGAAACCAGCTATGTGAGAGGGCTGCTGTCTCTACACATCTCCCAGCTCTAAGGTGAATGATCTGGCTAATTACTGACTGTTTAACTCATAGATCCCCTCATATAACACAGTCTTATGTCCTGTGTTCCCTCCATATAACACAGTCACACAGTCTCCTGCCTGATAACAGAGGGGGATGAGGGCGGGCAGTGTGCATTCCTCACATGTGTTTTATCAGTTCATGCTGTGTGTATAACTGGTTATAGCACAGCAAGAAGCTTGTGGAGCCTGAAGCTGAAGGCTCTGCAGACCCAAGAGAACACTACAGGAGGCTGTATAGCTGTCCTCTCCAGACAACCTTCCCCTGCTTCACACAGAATGATGATGTCACAGCGCTTCAGTGAGGAGAGACACGCCAGTCAAAAAACTCAGAACATGCACAATCTTCTGCCCGGTTTTAGGGCGGAATATTTACTGTTCAGAAGTTAAGGGGGACGTGCGAATCCGCACACTGTGGACAGAAACCGTCCCCCAAAACGTTAAAAAAAACGATAAAATATTGTTTGGATCCATTAATCAGAATCCGATAGGTATTGTCTCAGTGCCGTGTGGCCATAGCCTTAGTACGCCAAAAAAAATAAAGAAATAAATTATTCTTGGGAAAAAATTGGAAAAAAAAAGTTAATTGTGGGAGGAGGGGGGCGGGAGAGCGTAGGTTTGTTTTCATAGAGTTCATCAAGCCAAATCAAGGACATGCCAATGTTTATTCTGCGGGTCAGTACAATCCTATCAATACCAAATATATAACATTTTGTTATGTTTTTCTACTTTTAAAAAAATTCAAAAAAATTGCTTTGATTTACCATTTTCTTAAACCAGTAACCTTATATTTAGGCAAATGGAGCTGGGTGATGGCTCATTTTAGGTCTGTTTTTTTTTATTGGTTTCAATTCTGAGTGCATGTGACTTTTGATTAGTTTTTTACTCCAGGACGACCACCCAACAAAACATAATTGTGGCCTTGATTTCTTTTTTTTTTTTTTATTGCGATTCTGAGCGGAATAAATAAGGTGATGTTGTATTAGATCAGACTAACATTTAAGACTTGGTGATGACAATTATGTTAAATTTTGTGTTCTTTATTGGGTAAAAATCTAAACTTTTTTCTTCATTTTTAGCATTTTTTTTTAAAACTTTTTTTCCCTCACACTAACAATTAGTTCCTCTAGAGTCTCCCCTATGTACTATCCACATACTACAATACTTCTGATATTTTATGCCAGCAGTGAGTGTCAGCTATTGCTAGCAGTCGGCACCAACAACATATGATATGGAGCAAGCTCAGCTCCTCAGTTCGCTCCATGCTCCCTTATTGGCAGCATGATGTATCGGTACATCATGGTGCACGAAGGAGTTAAAGGGGTTTTGCCACTAAGTAAAATTGATGTAGGAAGCTTGTAAATGAAATAAACATTTTCACCATTCATCAGTATTAAAAATTCTGGATCATTTTCGTTGTAGCTGCTTCCTTAGTGATCCATTGTTTACAGCTCGTCTCCAGGGGATACGACCAGGGCTGTGAGCTCCTCAGTCCTGGTCAGACATGCTCAGACATTACCTCTCCTCTCAGGCAGCTACTGAGTGTTCAAACCCCGGGTGCTGTCACTCTACTCCCGTCCTCTGTATTCCAAAGTAATTAGTCAAACAGTGCAAATAAATAAAAAAAAAAGAAACCTCAGTGAGATGTGTGCATTGATATAGAGGGAAAAAAAAACAAAACACAATTTTGGTTCCTGCAGGGATTTGAACCTAGGGCCCTTGTGCCTGGAGGCAGAAACTTCACCTCTTAGCTACTCACAATGCATTACATAAACAGACCTTTCTTTGACTAGCGAGAGGAAAGGCCTGGCGATGTCATGCTGCTGGGTCACATGATATGCAATTCAAACAAATCACACACGCCCCCTTCTGAGCACACAGAGCTGAAGAGCTGTATGCAGGAGGTATGAAATGAGATTGTGACAAAACCCCTTTAAAGAAGTAGATAACCAAGTTGACAGAAGAGCTGCAGATATCACCAGTCAGATGTAAGGGCTTATGAAGGTTCATTAGAAATTGCCTTTAGTTACACTGTAGAACCAGACCCTTTCCTTACCGGCAGCTGCATGCAGGATAACTGGCTGATGCAACAGTCTCCGTTAGGTCACGTGACCTGCTCTCCGATTGGCTGATAGACAGGACGTCTGTCTCTCTATACATTCCTATGAGACTGACTTTGAGCCTCCCACAGGAATGCAGAGGAAGATTCAGTTCTGGGTCACACAACCATGCAGTGTGTTTCAGCTACTCCGAGAGCAGGTCACATGACCCAGTGGCAGCGGCGAGCAATCCTGTATTCAGCTGCAGGTCACATGACCCAGTGGCAGCGGTGAGCAATCCTGTATTCAGCTGCAGTTGACATGACCCAGTGGCAGCGTGAGAAAACCCGTATTCAGTGCAGTTGACATGACCCAGTGGCAGCAGCGAGAAATCCTGTATTCAGCTGCAGGTCACATGACCCGTGGCAGCAGTGAGGAATCCTGTATTCAGCTGCAGGTACATGACCCATTTGGGAGCAGTGAGAAATCCTGTATTCAGCTGCAGTTGACATGACCCCGTGGCAGCAGTGAGAAATCTGTATTCAGCTGCAGTTGACATGACCCCGTGGCAGCAGCGAGAAATCCTGTATTCAGCTGCAGGTCACTACCCAGTGGCAGGCAGCGAGAAATCCCGTATTCAGCTACAGGTCACATGACCCGTGGCCGCAGCGAGAAATCCTGTATTCAGCTGCAGGTCACATGACCAGTGGCAGCAGCGAGAAAACCTGTATTCAGTGCAGGTCACATGACCCAGTGGCAGCAGCGAGAAATCTGTATTCAGCTGCAGATCACATTGACCCCGTGGCAGCAGCGAGGAAATCCTGTATTCAGCTGCAGTCACTTGACCCAGTGGCAGCAGTGAGGAATCCTGTATTCAGCTGCAGGTCACATGACCCAGTGGCAGCAGGGAGAAATCCTGTATTCAGCTGCAGTTGACATGACCCAGTGGCAGCAGTGAGAAATCCTGTATTCAGCTGCAGGTCACATGATCCAGTGGCAGCAGTGAGGAATCCTCTATTCAGCTGCAGGTCACATGATCCAGTGGCAGCAGTGAGGAATCCTCTATTCAGCTGCAGGTCACATGATCCAATGACAGCAGTGAGGAATCCTGTATTCAGCTGCAGGTAACATGACCCAGTGGCAGCAGCGAGTAATCCTGTATTCAGCTGCAGGTGACATGACCCAGTGGCAGCAGTGAGAAATCCTGTATTCAGCTGCAGGTAAGCAGAAATACTGGCACTACTGTGTAGCTACCGTATCAGCAATTTCTAATGAACTAAAGGGGGGGGGGATACGGGGTTTTAAAACTTACACCCATTCTTCACTGTTAGCAGTGAATGAATGCACTCACTGCGTATATCTAGCCATGGCTCAGAGATGCTGACGCAGGTGGACGGCTTCTTACAGTTTATTAGCAGTATAACAAAGCTCAGGGTAATGTTAGGCTATAGACAAGAATATTTCTATTCAAGGACAGCAAGTAAAGATTTTGAAAATTGGGACAATTAATTTTTTAAAAAAAAAAACGGAGCAAAAACGTTTCCTTTTCAACTGGAAAAAAGGTTGAAATCTTTACTTCATCCTACAGGGAGAAGAGCAGACACTTATATGCAGGTCACTGACTTCTACATGGGAGCAGATGTCTAGTGAATAGTTAACATCTGTGCGTGTTGTCCCTCTCGACTGATCAGGAGTACAGCCGGCTTCACTTCTACACAGATTGGCCATGTTCAAAAGAAAGGGAAATTTCCTGGACCAGGTTTGTTCGACCTTGGCTGCAAAGAGGACTAAAGACTTGGTTCTCTCTATAGGGTCCATGTACCGTCCATAGTATGCGTCACAACAATTGGGCTACAGCCTGTAGGCATCTCAGTACCATTCAGGAGCTGGATGTGCCCGTCTAGAAGATTTTGCCTCTCGGCTCATTAGAAAACAAATGATGTAGCCTCCGTACTCCATGTCCTCATGTCACCCGCTGTGCGGACGTCCTGATGTCATCCCCATTCATCGGGGACCTCCACAGGGTCAGTGAATGAACGGATTAATGAACGGGTTCACTTCCAGGAGATTCAGGCTCTTCTCAGCCAAAAGTATCACAAGACTAAGGCAATGGTCTCTGCAGAAAAGATAAAACAACCTGTAGGTCCGAGCCTGAACCCCAGCACGGCGCATGATGTCCAAGTGATAGGACGACAGACGATTATTCTATCGTGTGGGGTGAAAGATTTAGAACGTTCCTCACTCAGTCAACCAAAGGGGCTGCAAAGAAATCCAGGACAGGCTCCACTGAAGATCACAAGCTTCTGCGGCCGCGATATACCTGCTAGGAAATCAAGGGCCACAACCTACAGGACAGGCTCCACTAAAGACAACTTAAGCTTCTGCGCCCCAGTACACCTGCTAGGAAATCCAGGGCCACAACCTCCATAGCAATCCAAAACGGACTCCACTGAAGACCACTCAAGCTTTTGTGGCCTTGGTGCACCTGCTAGGAAATCCAGGGCCACAACCTACAGGACAGGCTCCACTGAAGACCACTCAAGCTTCTGTGACCCAGGTACACCTGCTAAGAAACCCAGAGCCAAAGCCTACGGGACAGACTCCACTGAAGACCGTTCAAGCTTCTGTGCCCCGGTACACCTGCTAGGAAATCCAGGGCCACATCCTAAATAGAAATCCAGGACAGGATCCACTGAAGACCACTCAAGCTTTTGTGGCCTTGGTGCACCTGCTAGGAAATCCGGGGCCACAATCTACAGGACAGGCTCCACTGAAGACCAGTCAAGCGTCTGTGGCCCCAGTACACCAGCTAGGAAATCCAGGGCCACAACCTACATAGAAATCCAGGACAGGCTCCACTGAAGACCAGTCAAGCGTCTGTGGCCCCAGTACACCAGCTAGGAAATCCAGGGCCACAACCTACATAGAAAACCAGGACAGGCTCCACTGAAGACCACTCAAGCTTCTGCGGCCCCAGTACACCTGCTAGGAAATCCGGGGCCACAATCTACAGGACAGGCTCCACTGAAGACCAATCAAGCTTCTGTGACCCAGGTACACCTGCTAAGAAACCCAGAGCCACAGCCTACGGGACAGATTCCACTGAAGACCACTCAAGCTTCTGAGGCCCCAGTACACCGGCTAGGAAATCCAGGGCAACAGCTTACAGGACACGCTCCACTGAAGACCACTCGAGCTTCTGCAACCCAGGTACACCCGCTAGGAAATTTGGGGCCACAACCTCTACAGCAATCCACAACGGACTCCACTGAAGACCACATCATAAAGCAAAATTGCTGCCAGTTCACCATTCCAATATATATTGAATGCACAGATGCCCATGGTAAGTAGCTGAGAATTAACATCAGAAGAGAAAGATGATGATTCATCAATCTTCAGTATAAAGGCTTCCTTTATTAACCAAATTCCTTAAAAAGGTAGCATGAGGACGCAAGTAATAAGATGCTGACGCATTTGCCGCACTATGACCAAGAGCCTTGCGTTCGAAAAGCGTAAGCGTATTACTGATGTCCTCATGCTATGTTTAAGTAATTTGTTTCTTAAAGGCAGCCTTTTATTCTGAAGATTGCTGGATCATCAACTTCGACTGAAGACCACTCAGGCTTCTATGGCCCAAGTCAACCTGCTAGGAAACCTAAGGCCACAACCTCCACAGCAATCCAGGACAGGTTCAACTGAAAAAAAAAAAAAAAGTCAGGCTTCTGTGGCCGGGGTCATCCAGCTTGGATACCAGGGGCCATAACATCCATAGTACTCCAGGACAGGTTCCACTGACGAAGACTCAAACTTCAGCGGGCCCAGTCAACCTGATAGGAAACTTAGGGAAGAAACTACCATAGCAATTTAGGACAGGTGACATTGAAGACTATTCAAAATTTTACAGCCCCAACCAACCTGCTAAAAAACCAAGGGTCTAAGCAGCTACAGCAATCCAGGACAGGTTCAACCAAAAACAATTCAGCCTTCTGTGGCCCCATCTATCTGCTAAAAAACTTGGTTTTATAAATTTTAAAAAGGTGCAGAATGTTTACTTCTCCCCTGAAAAAGGTCGTAGTTTTACTTTATCCTTAAGGGAGAACAGGAGATACTTTGATGCAGGTCACCGACTTCTATATGGAGAAGATATCTAGTGAACAGTACAAGTTCCACTGAAGACCATTGGCCTGGGTCAACCTTCTAGAAAACCAGGGGCCACAACCTCCACAGCAATCCAGGACAGGCTCCAATGAAGAAGACGCGTGCTTCTGTGGCCCTAGTCAACCTTCTTTGACACTTGAGGGCCACTACCACCATAGTAATCTATGATAGGCTCCACTGGGTATCACTCATGCTTCTGTGACCTCAGTCAACCTGCAATGAAAACCTGGGGCCACAACCTCCATAGACATCCAGGACAGAACCCACTGAAGACGACTTGCGCTTTTGTTGCCCCAGTCATCCTACTAGGATATCTGAGGGCCACAACCTGGGGATCACTCATGCTTCTATAGCCCCAATCAACCTACTAGGAAATCTGAGGGCCACAACCTGTGGATCACTCATGCTTCTATGGCCCCAGTCAACCTACTAGGAAATCTGAAACCTGGGGATCTCTCATGCTTCTGTAGCCCCAGTCAACCTACTAAGAAATCTGAAGGCCACAACCAGGGGATCTCTCATACTTCTGTAGCCCCAGTCAACCTACTAAGAAATCTGAAGGCCACAACCTGGGGATCACTCATGCTTCTGTGGCCCCAGTCAACCTACTATTAACTTGGGTTGGAAACCTTAATAGCAATTCGGGACAGGCTCCAATGAAGAGGACTCAAGTTGCCCCTAGACTTGATATTCCTCATGGTGGGTGCTGCTAATTTCCATGTCGTCTGCAGACAAATCTCTGATGAAGGTCAAGATCCCCCAAAAAGAAGGACGCCCGAGACGTTTCTACAAAGCGCCTCCACAGAGGATTGCAACACACCTACAGGAAAGGATAACCCTTAGGTAACATGCTCAATTTTGAGGAAGGCTTGAAGCCGACTGTACAAATGGGATAAACGACATCAATCAAACCATAAAGTAGTGATGAAGGGGATGCTCCTCATGCCAACTTGCAGCAAGAACTAGCTTCTACCACATTGGGTCACTTTCCTACAGGCCATCAGTGTGTCCTCCATCAACCAGGCAGGCCTATCCAGGATCACAAGGTTGTGGGAACACCCTGACAACAAATATGACCTGAACAGAAACATCTGAAGGGATTAGTCACCGCTGACATTTACAAGTCTTTTCCTCTAAACCCTGCGAACATAATCTCTGTATAACACCGCAGGAAATCACACAAATCCAGAATATTACATGAAAATAAGCCAGATAACTGAGCGCAGCCAAAGGACCAATGTTGGCCAAAGCCAGGACTAGATGCTGAAGTAAAAGAAGACGTACATAGGGGCAGTATTATAGTAGTTATATCCTTGTACATAGGGGCAGTATTATAGTAGTTATATTCTTGTACATAGGAGCAGTATTATAGTAGTTATATTCTTGTACATAGGAGGCAGCATTATAGTAGTTATATTCTTGTACATAGGAGCAGTATTATAGTAGTTATATTCTTGTACATGGAGGCAGTTTTATAGTCTTTATATTCTTGTACATAGGGGCAGTATTATAGTAGTTATATTCTTGTACATGGAGGCAGTATTATAGTAGTTATATTCTTGTACATAGGAGGCAGTTTTATAGTTGTTATATTCTTGTACATTGGGGTCAGTATTATAGTAGTTATATTCTTCTACATAGGGGCAGTATTATAGTAGTTATATTCTTGTACATAGGGGACACTATTATAGTAGTTATATTCTTGTGCATAGGAACAGTATTATAGTAGTTATATTATGTACATAGGGGCAGTATTATAGTAGTTATATTCTTGTACATAGGGGCAGTATTATAGTAGTTATATTCTTGTACATAGGGGACAGTATTATAGTAGTTACATTCTTGTACATAGGGGGCAGTATTATAGTAGTTATATTCTTGTACATAGGGACAGTATTATAGTAGTTATATTCTTGTACATAGAGGCAGTATTATAGTAGTTATATCCTTGTACATAGGAGCAGTATTATAGTAGTTATATCCTTGTACATAGGGGCAGTATTATAGTAGTTATATCCTTGTACATAGGGGCAGTATTATAGTAGTTATATCCTTGTACATAGGGGCAGTATTATAGTAGTTATATTCTTGTACATAGGGGGCAGTATTATAGTAGTTATATTCTTGTACATAGGAGCAGTATTATAGTAGTTATATTCTTGTACATAGGAGCAGTATTATAGTAGTTATATTCTTGTACATATGAGCAGTATTATAGTAGTTATATTCTTGTACATAGGAGCAGTATTATAGTAGTTATATTCTTGTACATAGGGGCAGTATTATAGTAGTTATATTCTTGTATATAGGAGAAGTATTATAGTAGTTATATTCTTGTACACCGGGGGGCAGTGTTATAGTAGTTATATTCTTGTATATAGGGGACAGTATTATAGTAGTTATATTCTTGTACATAGGGGCAGTATTATAGTAGTTATATTCTTGTATATAGGAGAAGTATTATAGTAGTTATATTCTTGTACATAGGGGGCAGTATTGTAGTAGTTATATTCTGGAAAATAGGTTGCAGTATTATAGTAGTTATATTCTTGTACATAGGGGGCAGTATTATAGTAGTTATATTCTTGTACATAGGGGCATTATTATAGTAGTTATATTCTTGTACATAGGGAGCAGTATTATAGTAGTTATATTCTTGTACATAGGAGCAGTATTATAGTAGTTATATTCTTGTACAAAGGGGCAGTATTATAGTAGTTATATTCTTGTACATAGGGGGCAGTATTATAGTAGTTATATTCTTGTACATAGGGGCAGTATTATAGTAGTTATATTCTTGTACATAGGGGGCAGTGTTATAGTAGTTATATTCTTGTACACAGGGGACAGTATTATAGTAGTTATATTCTTGTACATAGGGGCAGTATTATAGTAGTTATATCCTCGTACACAGAGGGTGATGAGACCAGTAAACACCCTGCATGTATTCATGGTACCGACCCTGTAGTCTCCTTGCACTGCTCATCCTGCAAAGGTTTTAAAGTGAGTTTATAATAAATAGTATTCTTCATAAGTCAGATTTTCCGGTCAGTCCCTGCTGCTCAGTGACACATGTACTTAAAAATCAGCCTTTGATGAGGTGACGGCAGAAAAGTAGTAAGATAAACCTAAGCCAAGTGTAAACATTACATCACTACCAGGAGGATGTGTAATAACCTGCAGGGCGAGGAGGTGGCAGCGGAGGGTTACACCTGACTATCAGGAACGGTCTCTGGCAGAACACGTGTTACAGGGGAGGAGGGGAGCCCGTGTGACCTGACGTAGCACACACCTGGATGGACACGGGAGGGGCGGCACATGCACCTCTATCTGTGTAAAGCGTATGTCCCCCCCAGTACAGGCGCCTGCACTTCCACTTGTGCATGATTTTCCATTCTGTTCTATGGGAGTTCTGAGTACGGCCGATATGAACATGACAATGGGGAATACAACCCGGTATAAGCCGTGCACTGCTCAGTGCTGCAGGGGTTAACTCATGGCCTTACATAGGGAACAAGGGGCCGCAGCTCCCAGGGAGGCTTACGAGGCCGGGGCGCAGGGACCCGAGGGCGCTTGCACACTGAAACAAGTCAGCTGAAAAATGCAGCGAGTCACGCTTGGCGTGTTTCATGTGGAGGGATCACCTGACCAGAAAGGGAGGAAGGGAATGAAGCCAACATTACATTAGATAACAGCTTGTGATCACGGCCAACATAGCCCAAAATCCCCAGAATATACAGGCCCGATAATGGAGCATATCGCCAACAAGGCCTCATCTATGTGGTGCTTATGTCATCGATTAGCGGACACCACCCAGCTCTCCCAGACTCCTGAAAGGCAAAACCATTTAGGAATATTCAGCATCGGACTGGGGTGCCTAGTGCCCCCCACAGTGGGGCAGACTCTCAGGCACCCACCCCACTAGCGCCCACTCTGGGGGCCCCACAGTGGAGCAGACTCTCGGCCATCCACCCCACTAGCCCCACTCTGGGGGCCCCCACAGTGGGGCAGACTCTTGGGCACCCACCCCACTAGCCCCACTCTGGGGGCCCCCACAGTGGAGCAGACTCTTGGGCACCCACCCCACTAGCGCCCACTCTGGGGGCCCCACAGTGGAGCAGAGTCTCGGACACTCACCCCTCTAGCGCCCACTCTGGTGGCCCCACAGTGGAGCAGACTCTTGGGCACCCACCCCACTAGCGCCCACTCTGGTGGCCCCACAGTGGAGCAGACTCTTGGGCACCCACCCCACTAGCGCCCACTCTGGGGCCCCCCCACTGGAGCAGACGCCTCGGCACCCACCCCACTAGCGCCCACTCTGGGGGCCCCACAGTGGAGCGTATTCTGGGCCCCTCTCCACTAGGGCTCATTCTGATGTGACTGCACATGCCTCTCCCTCATTCTACCTTTCTCACTAAAAAGCAGCCCAAGGTTCACCATACCCAGGGGCCCTCAATGCCCAGGGGCCCGCCAGAGGTTCCCCAATCAGATCCTGGGAACATCGTGCGGCACCCTAGGCGCTAGCATCACCGTACACCCGCATACTTGTCATAAAAACTGTAGGACAACTGGGAGCTGTGACCGATAAGCGCCGCGTTTCTGATCCGACCCGATGAAATCCAGCGGCCGCGGGAAAAATCGTGCAACCAAACACCCACCCGCTTCTCTCCAAACAGGAGAAAGGAAGTGTATGCAATCAGCGACGGGTTCACCTGCTTCTTCCTATCTGAACGATTGACAAAAAAAATTAAAAATCCAGGGTCGGTCGGGGGGGGAATCCGAAACGCAAAACTGGTAACAGAGCCTGCCGCCGCTCACCCAGCTTTCCCAGAAACAGATGGAAAGGCGCGGAGGAGCTATTTTTATCTGGGCAGGAAGTACTGTGGTTTACGGGAGTTTCCAGCTCACCACAAGTCACTAGGGAGTTTTTTGATTATTTTTTGGCAATGGCACTTTAGATGATCATGGCTGCTTTGCAAAAATAGCGCCACACCTGTCTGTAGGTTACGTAAGGCACTGCAGCTCGGCTCCATTGAAGTGAATGAGGCAGAGCTGCAGTACCTCACACAACCACTGGACAGCAGTGGCGCTGTTTATAGGAGAAAGCAGTCATGATCTTGTAACCCTGGAAAGCTCGTGAAGCCTTCAACACTCCAATACAGATATACTCGCCACGGAGGCGTAATGGAAGAGGGCTCATTAGCTGTGTGGACGGAAAAATAAAATAAATTAAAAAAAAAAAAGAAAATGTATGACTCTTGGAAAGCAAAACAAAAATCCAACAACTGCTGGGTCCTAAAGGGGTTGTCCAACATTAGAAGATCATGGCTGCTTTCTCACGAAAACAGCACCACGCCCGATCACAGGTTGTCGAAAGTAGAGATGCGCGGCTCCATTGAAGAAAATGTGGCTGCTTTCTTATAAAAAAAAAAAAACAGTGCCACACCTGTCCATAGGTTGTGTCAGGTACTGCAGCTCCACTTTATTCAACTGAATGTGGCTGAGCTGCAGTACCTGACACAACCTATACACAAGAGTGGCGCTGTTTATAGGAGAAAGCCGCCATGATCTTCTAGCTTTGGAAACCCCTTTAATGCCCCATGACAGGGGAGAAGAAAAAAAAAATCTGAAAACTGCTGGCTCTTTGAGGGGTTGTCCAGAAGATCATTAGAAGACCAAGGCTGCTTTCTTATAAAAAACAGTGCCACACCTGTCCAGATGTTGTGTCAGGTGCTGCAGCTCCACTTTATTCAATTGAATGTAGCTGAGCTGCAGTACCTGACACAACCTATACACAAGAGTGGCGCTGTTTATAGGAGAAAGCAGCCATTCTCTTCTAGCTTTGGAAAAAAATTTATTGATCCAAGACAGATATACTTTCCATGGAGGCGTTATGGAAGTATGGGGAAGGCTCATTGGCTGAGTGGACAGAAAAAAAAAAAAAAAAAAATTCATGGCAGCGAGGAAAAAAAAATAACAAAATCGGAACATCCTTACGGGGTTGTCCAATATTAGAAGATCATAGCTGCTTTCTCCCAAAAAACAGCGCCACACCTGACCAGGTTGTGTGAGGTACTGCAGTTGTGCTCCATTGAAGTGAATGTGGTTGAGCTGCAGTACCTCACACAACCTATGGACAGGAGTGGCGCTGTTTCTGGGGACCCTGGAGACTTATTTAACTCTTCATTCTTATACAGTTGACCTAGAAGGGGTCACTTAGGATCTTTTTGTGCCTCTGCAGTTATCACACCTTCAAGGTCCCTAAGAAAAATAAAAAAGACGCCATTTTAAAGATAGTTTTGCTAATAGGTATCTCTCCGTTTTGTGTATACCGCACTAATGCACAGCGATGCAAACCCAGGATGCTGGATAATAGGAGCAGCCCCCAAAACCCTGACTGTGAGGGTCGGTAGATTTTAAATTTGATTTCACTTGTGATATAAGACCCTGGAGCAATGAGTATCAGCAAAACGTACAGAACCGCGGATATTCAACCCAGGCCGAGCGCGTGCTATCAATTATTCACAGTAACCAGTGTAACATAAGGCCGGCGCACCTCACCGACCCAATGTGAACTGGAGCGACACTTACAATCAGGCAGAAGGCCACATCTCCATATGACACAAAGTATGTGCTGATCACCTGCACAGCGCCAAAATTATACCAGAGACCGGACAATAACCCGATGAAGGAAAAATGTAGTGGAGCAAACTCTGGGAGATAATGCAGGGTGTAACTCAGGGGTCAGTACAGGAAAAGTAATGTATGTACACAGTGACTACACCAGCAGAATAGTGAGTGCAGCTCTGGGTATAATACAGGATGTAACTCAGGATCAGTACAGGTTTAAATAATGTATGTATACAGTGACTGCAAACCCGCAGAATAGTGAGTGCAGCTCTGGAGTAAATACAGGATGTAACTCAGGAGCAGTACAGATAAGTAATGTATGTACACAGTGACTGCACCGCAGAATAGTGAGCACAGCTCTGGAGTAAATACAGGGTGTAACTCAGGATCAGTACAGGATAAATAATGTATGTTACACATGACTGCACCAGCAGAATAGTGAGTTTCAGCTCTGGAGTATAATACAGGATGTAACTCAGGATCAGTACAGGATTTAAATAATGTAATAACACAGTGATGCAACCAGCAGCTAGGAGTGCAGCTCTGGGTATAATACAGGATGTAACTCAGGATAGTACAGGATAAGTGATGATGTACACAGTGGGCTGCACCAGCAGAATAGGAGGTGCAGCTCTGGAAGTAAATTTCAGGATGGAACTCAGGGGTCAGTACAGGATATAAAGTATGTACACAGTGAATGCCAAAAGCAGAATAGTGAGCACACTTGGAGTTAAAAATACAGGATGTAATCAGGAGCGGACTGGATAAGAAAAAGTAGGGACACAGGGGACTGCCCCGAAAAATAGTGGACGCTTGGTGTATAATACAGGATGTTAAAACAGGTTTAGTCGGAAAAGTTAATTTTATGTTCAAAGTGAATGGCACCAACAAAAATTGTGGTGAGCTCTGGGTATTTAAAAACGGATGTAACTAGGATCAGTAAAAGGATAAGTAATGTATATAACAGTGACTGCCCAGCCAAACATAAATGGTTTCAGCTCTGGAGGATAATTTAAGGATGTAAAATCAGGATCAGTAAAAGGTAAGTAATGTAGTTCACAGGGGACTTTCACCAAAACAGAATTTGTGAGTGCGCTCTGGAGTACAATTCGGGGTAACTCAGGAACAGTACCCGGATAAGGGGATGTAATTTTTTACAAAGGGGCTGCACCAGCAGAATAGTGGTGCAGCTCTGGAGTAAATTCAGGATTTTTAACTTTTGGAACAGTTAAAAAGGAAAAAGGGGTTAAAGTATGTAAACAGTGGGCTGCACCAGGGAGATTGTGAGTGCAGCTCTGGAGTATAAATCCCGGGTGTTTAAATCAGGATTTGTAAAGGATAAGTAATGTATGTACAAAGTGAAATGCACCAGCAGAATTAAATGAGTGCAGCTTGGGGGTTTTTTTTTGGGAGGATTTTAATCAGGGAAACATTTTGGATAAATAATGTGTGTACACAGTGACTGCACCAGCAGAAAAGTGAAGGGGCAGCCCTGGAGGGATAAATGGGGGATGTAACTCAGGGGGGGGAGGGACCCGGATAAATAATGGTGTAAACCCGTGTGCACCAGAAGGAAAAGTGAGTGCAGCTCTGGAGTATAATACAGGATGTAACTCGGAAACAGTTCAAATAATTAAATTTTTTTTACACAGTGCTGCAACCCGCAGAATAGTGAGTGCAGCTCTGGAGTTTAATACGGGTGTAACTCAGGAACCGAAAAGGATAAGTATTTTATGTAAAAGTACTGCACAGCAGAAAAGTGGCACCCGCCCCCGGGGTATATTAAAATGTAAACCCCAAAGGGTCCCGTAAAAGGTTAAGTAATGTAAGTACCCCAGTGGGCCACCAGCAGAAATAGTGAGTGAAATTGGAGGGATAATACAGGATGTTTAAAAAAGGGGTCCCGGGACAGGAAGTAAAAGATGTACAAAGTGACTGCACCAGCAGAATAGTGGTACGCTCTTGGGGGTTTTACAGGATGTAACCCAGGATTTAGTACGGGGAAAATAAGTTGTACCAAATGCCCCCCAGCAAAAATGTGAGTGCAGCTCTGGAGTATAATACAGGATGTAAATCAGGATCAGTTTCAAGGGTAAGTAATTTTATTTTACACCCGTTGAATTTTCACCAGAAAAATAGTGAGTGCAGCTCTGGAGTATAATAAAGGATTATCAGGGGTTTGTACAGGATAAGTAAATTTTTATTTCAGTGACTGGCACCAAACAAAAAATTTTTGAGTGCAGCTCTGGAGTATTTAAAAAAGGATGTAAACCCCAGGATCAGTAAGGATAAGTAAGTATGTACAATGTACTGCACCGCAGAATAAATGAGTGGGAGTCTGGAGTATAATACAGGGTTAAAATAATGTATGTACACAGTGACTGGGCCCCGCAGAAAAAGAGAGGGGCAGCCCCGGAGGATAATAAGGATGTAACTCAGGATCAGTACAGGGTTAAAATAATTTTTGTTAAACAGGATGCAACCCGCAGAATTTTGAGTGCAAAATTTTTGGGGGTTTTAATTTCAGGATGTAAATTGGATCAGTACAGGGATTTAAACTTTTATGTTAAAAAGGGGACTGCACCCGGGAGAATAGTGAGTGCGTTGGAGGGAAAATACAGGATGTAACTCCGGATCCGTACAAACAAAAAGGGAAAGTTTAAAACACAGTGACCCGCACTAGCAGAAAATATTGAGGGCGCCCTGGAGTTTTAATACAGAATGTTACGGAGGTTTAGGGACAGGATAAAGTAATGTATGTAACCGTGACTGCAAACCCGCAGGGAAAAGTGAGTTTAAACTTTTGGAGGATAATACAGGTTGAAAATCGGTTTGTACAGCCCTAAAATAATTTTATGCCCCACAGTGACTGCCCAGCAGACAAATGCGTTGCCGGGTCTGGAGATGTTTCGGATTTTAAATAGGATCGTACAGGTTAAGGGAAAAGTACACAATGACTGCACCAGCAGGGTTTGTGCGTTTTCGTCTGGGATTTTTAAAAAAGGATGTAAAACCCGGGTCAGTACAGAATAAGTAATGTTTGTACACAGTGACTGCACTAGCAGAATAGTGAGTGCAGTTCTGGAGTATTACAGGATGTAACTCAAGATCAGTACAGGATAAGTAATGTATGTACACAGTGACTGCACCAGCAGAATAGTGAATGCAGCTCTGGAGTATAATACAGGATGTAACGTAGGATCAGTACAGGATAAGTAATGTATGTACACAGTGACTGCACCAGCAGAATAGTGAGTGCAGCTCTGGAGTATAATACAGGATGAATAAATCCTTACATGCATCTACCTGGAGTCCAAACCATGTCCCTCACAGAGGGCTGTCTAGACTGGATAAATCTGTAGCAAACCCTCAGCTGTGAGTGGTTCAGCCTCTGGATAAATATAAAGTTTCTTTACACTGACAGAAAGCAGGGATCTAAAGACTGATGCACAAGGTATTTTAGAAAGTTGTAGCCCTTTTAATGATACATTGATTAGAGGGCACTTGCTGATGCTCCTCTCCTAACGCCCGATACAGATCAGCTGGGGCGTCTGTACATTATACAGGTGTGGGGTGAGGCTTCATCTTCCCTGGTGTGATTACAGGGGGTTGGCTCTGATCGGGGGTAACCCCCATCTGTTCTCTGGGTCAGGATGCATCAGTTGTGTCTGCAGCATTTCAAGGCTCTTTACGTCCCTGAGGAAGACAAAAGCATCCACAAAGGCGCAGCAGCAGATTCTATCACACCCCCAATAAAAGCAGACAAAATGAGGGCAGCTGCCACCTTAATCTAGGTCACATTCCTTGCCAGCCTATTGCCAAGCAGTCAGCGTGGCGGCACACTGGGATGCACGCTCCGTCTGCTCGGATTAGACTTACCTCATGGACGGCGTATGCCTTCCTACATCCTGCTCCAACATACAGGGCAGACCGTATTTACTGGCCGCCATGTCTGTCCGACCGTCTCACCTCAAACCCGTGGAAGGTCTGTGGTCAGGTCATGGACTATGCAGCACCTGAGACGTGACTACATTGTGCCGCTCAGGCCTCACATCAAAGTATTTCCGGTTTCTGAAAGTAACGGCGGTGCTGGACCAGCTTCATGATGGACACCAATAGGACCTGATGGATCCCCATAACTACAAGGGGGCCAGCCGGGCTTCCATTATGATCGACATTTGAATGGAAAAACTGTGCTGCATGCTGCGCTATTTTGTCCGCAATTTTTGACGACGGCTCTGATGTGAACCGAACTTCGCTTAGGTTACATCTAGACCTCGTGTCAAACTAAAGGCCTGCAAGCCTAATTCTGCACACCACACTATTTCGTGTAGCCCGTGAGAGCACGCAGGACCGGACAAGGATTGGATCTCTACCATCCCCAGAAGATGCAGCCAGTGCTTGGCAGAGGCGGCGACGCCAGCAAAGGGAGCGAGCGCCATCTTGGATCCAGAGCTCCTGCATGCACCTCCACAACTCAAAAAGTCGTAGGTGGTGGCACAGCTCCGACAGCCCTGCCCAGGCACTCTAGCTACCCTCCAAGAGTCCTTTCAGGGCAACCATAATGCTGTGGCCAGGCCTGGACTGGCTCACAGGGGGAGCAGGGGAAATTTCCAATGGGGAATGGGGCTGCTTTTCAGAGACAAAGGCAGAAAGCAAAAGGCAGAGTGTAAGAGTCATGTACAGTAGCTGTAGGGTGGGCCAAACCCCGGAAACCAACCCCCACTGGTGGGCCAACCCCGGAAACCAACCGCCACCAGTGGGCCAACCCCGAGAAACCAACCGCCACTAGTGGGCCAACCCCGAGAAACCAACCGCCACTGGTGGGCCAACCCCGAGAAACCAACCGCCACTGGTGGGCCAACCCCGGAAACCAACCGCCACTAGTGGGCCAACCCCGAGAAACCAACCGCCACTGGTGGGCCAACCCCGAGAAACCAACCGCCACAAGTGGGCCAACCCCGAGAAACCAACCGCCACCGGTGGGACAACCACGATAAACCAACCGCCACAAGAGGGCCAACCACGAGAAACCAACCGCCACTGGTGGGCCAACCCCAGAAACCAACCGCCACTGGTGGGCCAACCCCGAGAAACCAACCGCCACTGGTAGGTCAACCCCAAGAAACCAACTCAAACCAATTCCAGTTCATGGGTATGTCCAATGCACTAATTAGAAGGGAGTACATACTTTGGCCTATGTAAGAAGTACGTTTTGACCCCCAAAAGCTACAGCCCTATCAATGGTGCAACAAGGCAAAATGAGGGGAAGTGTTGAACTTCGGATACAGGTTGGACTGCTTCAGCCTGACCCAACTTTTGGGGAACCACTTTATAGCCTTCCAGTATTATACTCTTCCTGACTGGCAGACTTCTGATTGGTTAACCGATATTTCCACTGGCTGCTGACTGGTTGCCCACAAGTGTGGCTTGACCTGAATTACATTACTTACGGGCAACACTAAAGGTTTCCCTTACATCCATTTCCAGAGAAATAACAAAACTCCAGGGCTCCAATGCAAAATCTATACCTGGGCCCTACCTCCCATCTGTAATACTGGTGTTATCTGATGTGGCCTTATTTGGGCCCCCATCATGGCTCCAGGTCCCAGTAACAATTGCTGCCTCTGCACCCCTACAACTGTCCATTTCTGTTTAAAAATAAAAATTGGGCCTGGAAGTGAGCAGAGAGGTGAAAGGGTTTCCTCTCCTAATATAGCAACGGCCGCCACATAATCAGTGCATTAATCACTACTAAATATTACAGCCAGTGAGCCCGTGCCAGGGCGGGTGATCTGGGAGATGCTGGCAGGGCTTACTCATGGAAGAATCTGCCCACGTCTCGCCCTGCCATGCCCACATACCAGACTAGACTGAATGTAAAAGCAAGTGTGAGCGTATGATACGACACCGATGCTTACAACAATTAAGGGGCCAAACCACCGTATGGTGTAACAGAGCTGAATCTGTAATCTGTTCCTACCTATGAAGGGCGGCAGGTATGTATTTTGTTGCCCAGCCGCCAACTTTTTTGCGTGTATTAGTAGCGTAGAATGTGCCTTAACGTATGGACCTCCTCTACTGCGGGGCATAGATTTGGCGCTTTGTGTAATGTGTATATATATATATATATATATATATATATATATATATATTATATATATATATATATATATATTAATATACACACATATACACAACACACACACACACATATATATATATATACAAAGAAGAAAAATAGGAGGCGCGCAATAGTGTAAAATCGTAATATTAAACAGAAATATTAATACTATAAGGGCGTGCTCACCTCCTGAGGTTGTGCAGAAATAAAAGGCACAGCTTCTCTGAAAGCCTGCAGGGCTGTTATTGCCGTCGCCTTATCACGGCTGCCGGGATCTCCAGTCAAAAGAGGCGTCAAGTGCCAGTCAGCACTTGGTATAATATAGCAAATGCAAACCCCGCAAGGGGAGAGCGTAGATCCGGCGCACTTCTAAAAGGATCACGATCCCTTTCGGGTAGGTAAAAGAATAGTTATCTTTATTCTTAAAAGCACAATGGACTTTTACCACTGATGCATTTAAAACAAAGAATAAAAAACAGAACAAAGCTTGACGTGTTTCGCGCGGAGCACCCACGCTTCTTCAGAAGCATACAATTGTTATACTAGCGTGTTGTTTGAATAGGCAAAACTTAATGGTCGTAATCCAATTAGTTTGAATTCAGCAAGTCTCTGATGTGATGACTTTGAATTGCGGCATTCAAAACGTAAGGATGTCGTTAATTGCACAGAACGTCTGTCAATCAAAGTCGAGTAGCTGGGTGTTGCTTTGAAAAAAAGCATGAATGAAAAGAGGCATGACATGTATGATTTGAGAAGAAACATGTCAATCAGTTTCTAACACTATCTAAATGAATACGAATGCTGGCTTCTAAAATACATTTAAAGGGGTTTTGCCACCATGTAATGTTGACGTGGGAACCTCCAAAATGGGTATTTAATCACTTTTCTAAATATATGTGATTAAAAAAAGTGAAGCCTCAGAGCTACAGCATTTCTCAATCCCCCCTTAGTTACCTCAAAGCTTTCCCTAATCACGACCAGGAGCCGACAGGGCCGCGCTTGGTGAAACACTTCTTATCTGATGACAGGGAAAATGAATGAGCTTTTAAGGCACCGGGTAGACAGTGCAGTCTGAGGCTTTGTCTTGCTGTATTGAGAACCCACTGTTGTACTGTTTATTATTTCACTTACGTTTTGAGACGCTCCCTTGGATTCCTCACTCACCCCCTCCCTCTCTCCCCTGCAGTTTCATGACTCAGCATGATTTGTATGTATCCTGCTCCCGTGCTGATAAGAGGTAGGTAACTGCCGTCTTGGCAAATCCCCTTTAACAATTAAACATATGTAAATATCGTAACATTAAATCTCTAAAATATACTAGATATAATCTTGTACTGATAATAGGCAGTCCCCGGGTTACAAACGGGATAGGGACTGTAGGTTTGTTCTTAAGTTGAAATTGTATGTAAGTGGGAAAAGGTAGATTTATTATATGTAATTCCAGCAAAAAAAATAAAAATTTAGTTTTGGATAGTGCAGGGAACAGTTTTTACATTTGCTTTGCCGTCTGTGCCCTTTTTTAGAAGATTTCACCTAACGTTCTGTATCTCATGTGCAGCTGTGGCATGCTGGCACTTGGTTATCATGGGGCGGGACTCAGTGTTGAATGTCAGCCACGCCCCATAAGTCTCCTTTTGTAACTAGGGGACGTATGTAAGTCGGAACGATGTAAGTCGGGGACTGCCTGTATATACACACACATATATTCCACTTGGGTCAGGGTGGTTGCTCCCACTGTGAACTCAGAATTTTATAACTGGGTATATGAAAATGAGCTTTCTAAACCGAAGAACCTCTTTAAAGTCCAACATGCCGATTCTTCTTTCCTTTATAATCATGTGTCTTAATGAATTTGGCACATCTGAAATCTACACCAGGCATCAGCTGGTGTACAGATAAGCTACAACCGACGCCAACTTTCAGGCGAGCATTAGAATAGATCTGTCAGGCTGCGAGAATCACACCCACTTAAAAATGCCAAGTTGCCCAAAAATTTGCAACTTTTTCAATTTTGGGCCGAACAAGCATGCACCAAAATTTGCCTCCCCCCCCCATCATAATACGGTCTTTACACCATTGATAAATTCCCTCCAAAGTCTGCTACTTGCAGAACTTTTGACGATACAATAATCAGGTGTGATTTACGTTTTACCGGACTGCTCTGGCGGGAGGTCACGTACCTGGCATCCCCTTTGGACAGGTTGCTGTTGGAGGGGTAAATTATTATTTGATCTTTCTCCGCATCGACGACACATTTTGTGTGAAGGTCCAATTCTGTTAAAAAAAAAAAAAAAATGGCAGCATTAGAGCAGGACGTATTTTACTGGCCATCAATAACATTGCTTCTCCTAGAACAGTAACGCAGGGGTGCGGCAGCAGGTACCATGAGGTTCAGCTTATACAATTTAGAAGACATGGCTGTCCCTGTCATTTCTGTTCTAGTAAATCCCTATGAAATAATCCTAGAGCCTCTTCTCTTATATCTCTGTGCTGTGCTGTTCCTCGGTTATTCCTCCTGGAAATAATTACCAATTGGTTAGATGGGCGTAACTAATTGGGGGGTGTTCCTGTGTACTGTTCGACATTTTCCAATCAGTGCAGGGACACACCCCTTTGAAAACTAGAATGGTAACACCCATCTGACAGATTCAGTAATATATTTCTAGGAGGAATAACAGAGGAACAACACAGTTATAAGAGAAGAGGCTCCAGGATTGTTATCTCACAGGGATCACAAGTTTTCACTTAAGCAGACATTTTAGAAAATATAACAAGCCGCCAATTTAATGGGAACCTGCAAGAAACTTTATGCCGCATGAGCAACAGGCAGCATGAAACAGATTCAGGTGACCGGATCCCAAAACCATTGTGGTGTTTCAGATTTAAAGACATGGTGAAGTTGCACTGGGTATGGGGAGAAGCCACCACGGACAGGAGAGAGGGGTACTATGTGCTCAGCTTAACTGACAGCTTTCCCCTTAAAGTGGATTTATCGCTTCATCAGTTTGTCTGTTTCATTGTACTTTCAGTTTCTCAGCTCATCAAATCCAGGGGCGTTTCTTCCCCTCCCAGCTGGGTGTTTCTTAACTGAAGGGGGATGACATCATCCCCTCCTTCACTGTTCGTGCTCGCTCCCGATTCAGTGTGTTTTTTTTAGATAAGTGGGAGGGGATCGCACATCCCTGCTCTCCCCCCCCCCCCCTGTCTGAGTCCACATGTCACTGTGTCGTTCCTCTCCCTATGCAGTCTAATTTTGTAAGAGTTGTTTGTTTACATAGCACAGCCCTGCATTCAGTCTAGACAGTCTTCTATGAACTCGGTGCACTGATCTCTTCTCCTCTCACAGCTGGAGGTTTGTTACAGTTGTATCCAGTCTTCTATGAACTCATCCAGAGCAGCCCAGATCTGTCTCCTTTCTATGTTTACACGCAGGAGCTTTAGGCACCGGACACAATTCTGCCGTTTTCTGATTGCAGAAGCAGCTGCAGTGTTACCGTGCAGCTGCTGGCTGTGCAGAGTGAAATGTTGCCGGCCCCTTAGTCTGAGTGAGCAAGGCAGGCATGCGCGCTCCTGTGAATATGACCGGGGGGGGGGGGCGCAGACAGAATGTAAATTAGTAGAGCCGGCAGCCAATGAAATGAAAGGAGGTGGAATCCGACCGACACTGGGGAGCCGTGTTTCCAGAAAACGAAGATAAGGAATATTGTGAAAACAAGACAGCTTTGCTAATGACATCCAATTGCAAAGTTGTTTGTTTTCACTGTCCCCTTATTCTGAAGACCATTTAATGTAATGAGAAAACCCCTTTAAATAAAGAATAAAAATCTTAGTGCAGCACCGATGGTCCAGTCGATCCTGGATCACCCACCGTGCAATAGACTGCCAAGGAAAAGGTAGCCAACCCTTTCTTCCAAAGCAAAAGATCCAAAAGTAGACGTCAACAAAGGTGTCCTTTATTGAATCCCGGAACAGAACACTGCAGTGTTTTTTGCTTTGGAGCTTTCCCCTTATAGGAAACATGGGATAAAGATGCCGGTTAAGCAGAGGTAGCAGAGAGAAGCTGCACACAGAACTCCTCTCTTCCAGTCCCGGAAGACTATATTCGCAACTCCCATAGAAATGAACAATGAGGACGGACACAAGCACCGCTCACCTCATTCTGTAACGTGACTGTCTCATTGCTAGCTTGGGCCACCTGGAAGGGCTGAAACACGCTTGTCGGAAAAGCCCCTTCAGGTTCCCAGTGATGTTACAAGGCTCTTTAAAGGGTCGGATGTGGCTATAGAGAAAGTCACTTCTAATAGGAGATGGTAGAGATCCTAGCTCTTTCTCTCTGTGAACCTAGTCCTGCTCCTAACCCAAAGAAAACAATTGGAGAGTGTAATTAATCAATAACACATAACTTTTACTTCAATATTAAAAATAAGGTGCCAGCTTAGAATAATTACTGCACATAGGCACTCGTAGCCCCTCAGATACACACAGAAAGAAATCAATTGCAATGGTGATGGTTACAATGTACATACATCAAAGCACTATATATGCATGATTCCAGAAAATGGCTAAAAACAGGCTTACCGGATCCTGACGTGTCACATATAACCTCAGTGTAACCTATCACTATAGAGTAAACTATCATGCCCTAGTATAGAGTTCCGGTGCAACCACCCCGAGAAGGGCGACCCTATACAGGAACCTGTTCCTATAACAAAAAAGCCCCTACTTCAGCCTAAAAAAAAGCACATAGGTGTCCCAACATGTTTCTACATACCAATGCGTCATCAGGGGACCGAAGTTGGTAACGATTCAAGCAATCGTTTATAAATGATGGAGTTCTAGTAAAGAACTCAAGCAGCACAATATAGACACAAAGGAGGGGACATGTAAGAAAACTAATCGAGGTCCAAGACTTTCTTTGCTTGCCATGAGCCACCGGAGCCCACGGCGAGGCCACCGGAGCCCACGGCGAGGCCACCGGAGCCCACCTTTTATTTTTCAGAGCACTATATGAAATGAAAGCTGAGCTCTGATCCATTGCTATGAGCTCTGATCCGTTGCTTTGGGCAACAAGTCAGTCTTAGACCTAGACAGTTTTCATACATGAGGCCCAAGGACTGTATGGCTCAGAGTGTCTCTGGAGAGATATGATGTGCTGATCATTTCAGCTTGAGCCGCCCATTTGTTGGAACACCCCTTTCAGGTGTCCAGTGATGGTACCTAGTCCTGCTCTCACAACCGCTGGGCTTGTTGCAATGTATCAGTGCAGCCACAATTTGTGCAATACTCCGTTTGTCTCACCCATATATGATTTCAGATTCCCATTCCTGTGAATTGAATCTCAAAGGGTTTTTTTTTTTTTTTAGTATTTGTCTTCATGTCAATGACAAAGCTCAGTCTTCAGCCCTTACATCTCGCGCGCTAATACTCGGCCTACATTGTCCTGACATTTTGGGGTCAGACGTCTTATGCCCGAGCGGCTGCCTCCCTGGTATCAGCCCGAGGCCCTGTCCCTCTTCAGCATACGAGTGCACATGAAGCGGGCGCTCTACATCTGGAGCCCTCTGTGAGTTTATTACATGGAATAAGGGCCCCTTCTCAGAGAGCGTCATTACTGGATGTGACATGTACAAGTGACTGATCGGACAGCGCGTCTGCCGGGGACCTACATAATAGACAAGCCGCCATTATCTCTGAAGACCTACAGGACGCTTCTGAGGTGACAGCAGATGAACCCCAGACATCTCCCAAGTGCCTTGGTGTAGGAGACAAAAATATACACTTCCTTCTACAGAGGCGATCAACCAAAATATATCGTTTACTTGCAAAATTGCAATAGAGAAAGTCACAGTTTCTGCTTAGGTAATGTCAGACAGACTTGTCGCTAGGGAACGTGCTCCTTGACAACCCCATATAAAAGGCTGTAGCTAAGACAATGGGCCTCAGTAAGACCATCCTTGCTGCCCATAGCAACCAACCAAGCTGATAGCGACCAATCAGAGCGCAGCATTTATTTCTTATACTGCTCTGGAAAAAATGAAAGCTGAGCTCTGATTGGTTGCTATGAACGCTGATAGGTTGCTATGGGCAACAAGGACAGTCTTGGTGTTTTCATAAATAAGGCCTATGGTATCCACAGCAATCGGTCCTCCTCAAGTGTGCAGCTCGCAGATAGATTGGGATTAATAAAACTAGTTTAGAATTTGTAAATTTCTAAAATGAAAGGGGTTGTCCTAGAGATGGACAGCAGTTTGGACAAACTTTCGCAAACCCGAATCCTATCACAGTATATTGGGAGAAAAAAAAAATCTGGATGTGTTTTCTGGTCTTTGGGAAGCACCTGTAGCTGCCAAATAACTCCAAATTGCAAAAGTTTAATGTGAACACTAACCCCAACTCAAAAAAAACCCCCAAAAACATAGGCCCGATTGTGACGTGGACAATCTCTGGGCCACCAGCTGCAACACCTCCAAACTCCTGGGTACCTGGCTACGACCCCGCCGACCCCCGAGACCGAGGCTACGACCCCCGAGACCTAGGCTCCGACCCCGCCGACCCCCGAGACCCCGGCTACGACCCCGCCGACCCTCGAGACCCCGCCGACCCTCGAGACCCCGGCTACAACCCAGCCGGCCCTCGAGGGCCTCAGCTACACCCGCCAACCCTCGAAAGCCCAAGCTACACTCGTCAACCCTCAAAATCCCAGCTATACTTGCCAACCCTACACCCCAGCTACACTCGCCAACCCTCGAAACCCCCAGTTACACCCGCCGACCATCGAAACCCCCAGCTACACCCGAACCTTGAAACCCCCAGCTATTCCCCCGCCGACCCTCGAAACCCCCAGCTACACCACAGCCGACCCTCGAAACCCCCAGCTACACCACAGCCGACCCTCGAAACCCCCAGCTACACCACAGCCGACCCTCGAAACCCCCAGCTACACCACAGCCGACCCTCGAAACCCCCAGCTACACCACAGCCGACCCTCGAAACCCCCAGCTACACCACAGCCGACCCTCGTAACCCCCAGCAACACCACAGCCCACCCACCAAACCCCCAGCAACCCCACACCCCACCCACGAAACCCCAGCTACACACCCCAACCCTACACCCCCAGCTACGAACCCCAACCCTACACCCCAGAGAGGTTCAGGGTAAGAGGCGATATTTCCAAGAATTCCGCCAAAATCTGGTTTTCCAAAATTGAAATTGCTGATATTTGATTCAAACTTAATGATCTGAATGCACAACACTACTAAGGATAAAAATTGGGTCTATGGGACCACCAAAAGTCACTAGAAAGAAGGACTCCAATCCACAACTCATTGCAGTGGTGGAGAGGGATGAATGAATGTGGTCCCCTATTAGTTGGGGTCACATAGATGATCAGCAGATATACTCCCTTAGTTATATTAAGGTCACAAGTGGTCAGTCGTCAATGCTTCCAGACAGAAGCCATCAGAGGTCCGAATGTTGCCCACTTTTCGGTGGTACCCCAGTTGCGGGAATGCATGGTGCAATCACAGTACTGGGAATTTCTTAGTTACCAGAAGAGGCCCTCCATTACGAAATTACTATTTTGCTGGTGCAATATGACAAACACAAACATTCTCAATCGTGAGATCACAGAGAGGACTACCAGCCAACAGGAAGTCACCGGAGCCCATGATCACACGCGATGGTACACTACAGGTTTACAAGGCGTGCCCTAAATACCTGCAGTAAAGCAGTAGTAACTCTACAAGGAGATCAAAGTTCAGACTTAGGAAGTAAAGAGAGTCTGATAAACGCCACCAATGGCAGGAACGACGGGGACAACCCAGGGCCATGACCGGCAGAAGATCTGAAGAGCACAGTCACAAGGTTCAATATACACAACAAACAATAGACTCTCACAGACGGGAACAAATTCTCACACAACCTGCATAGTCCCCGCTCAATACACTCTCATAGCTGTGCTGGCCCTACCAGGATGGCCCAAACAGGTGGCACCATCAGAACCCGGTGACACCACATGATCCGTACAGAGAAGATCAGTCAGCAGATATTTGATACTAAACCAATGCGACCTCTCCACCAACACATCACAGAAGGAACATGGCCGCCAGCCCCAATGATTGGAGGTAAAGAAAATGAAGAGGTGCTCCCACTAGGCCATACGCTCACTCTATGATCAGTCCCAAGATTATCTTTTCTTGCACAGCGCCACTTCTGCTCTGCAGGGGAATTGCAGTACTTTTCCACTTAAATAGCTTTTCTCACCATGCTGTTTCACAGAGTCAGAGTTTCAGACTCGCACTGCTTCGTGAGGCTGTGGGTGGCTCTATAGCAGTGATTAGCATCTCTCGATTTTAGTGTTAGGGCATGTCCCCACGGCACGGGTTTTTGGCCGGTTTTTCTGACCTCCTGAAAAACCGGCCGAAAACGAGCACAACGGTTTTTCCGCCCGCGGGCCGCCCACAAAACATTCTACATGCACATTCTTCCATCTGGTTTTTGGATGGAATCTGTGCATGTGAATGAGGAAAAGCCTCATCACGGAGAAAAGACGTTCCCCCCCAGCGTCCATGGGGACAGCCGCAAAACAGGACAAATACCGGTCGGATAAACCGACCGGTATATGTCCCTTACCGTGTGAACGCACCCTTACAGTAGCATAAGTGCAAGGGATTTTATCTGTAGTGCACAAGGCTACAGAGCTCCAAGGAGTGAAAACATGCACTAAGGTAAGCCATCTAAACTTGTTAGAGCTAAAGACTTTGCTCTATCCGACCATGGTGACGTCACTCCCTGTTCGGTCTAATCAGGAATGGAGATATGGATGGTAACCTAGAGACACTTCTGTGCACTCAGAGCAGATAAAATCTCACTCATTTCCAGGGCAATATCAAAAAAGCAATGTATTTAGTAAAAGTCTTCAATTACCTTTCCCTACATGTTGAAAACTAATCATTGTAGTACAAAAAAAACTACTTTTAGTGAATAGAGCCAGTTGTGGTTTCCAGCTGGGTGGCCCAAAAGCATCGTGAATAGGGAAAAATAATCAAGGGGGCACAGTGCAAGACAAGCATTGCAGGATAAAGGGGTCTCTCTCAGGATCTGAGGTCAGACCTCCTGATCATAAAGCCATGGCAGGTTTTAGTAATCTGCCATCACTGTATGAAGCCAGAAGACCCTTTTAATCACTGTATAGTTGAAAAGTTCTACAATTAATTTCTTTACATACTGAGTGTTGCTCTCAGTAGAGAAGTGGTCATAAATGTATCCAGCTTAGACAACGCTCTATAAGCTAAACATCTTGGTCTCCAGACTGATGAGACTGTAGCCAACTATGCTGATAATGTACTCCGCTCATAGAGCATTGCTTAGACTTGATACAACTGTTTATACTTCTCAGCTGAAAGCAGGATTACTAATATAGAATGTATGAATCTGGATTCCAGGCTGTTTAGCTCACAGAGTATTGTCTACACTGGATACAATTTTATCTACTTCTCAGCTAAAAAAGCAGGACTAGCTATGTACAACTTATCAGTCCAGAATCCAGGCTGTGTAGCTCACAGAGCATGGTCTAGACTGGATACAAATGCATGAAAGTCTCAGCGGCGAGCAGGACTAGCGATGTATGATGTAGCAGTCTAAGGTCCAAGCCGCTTAGCTCACAGAGCATTGTCCAGGCTGGATACAATTGCATCAATGCCTCAGCTGAAAGTAGCATTCACTATGTAGGATGTATCACTCTGAGGGGAAGGCTGTTCATCTCACAGAGCATTGTCTACAAGGGATACAATTGTATCCACTTCTCTTCTGAGAACAGACTATCTATACACAATGTATCACTCTGGAGTCCATGCTGTGTAGCTCATAGAGCATTATCTAGACTGGATTCAAATGCATGAAAGTCTCAGTGGCGAGCAGGACTTGCGATGTATGATGTAGCAGTCTAAGGTCCAAGCCGCTTAGCTCACAGAGCACTGTCCAGGCTGGATACAATTGCATCAATGCCTCAGCTGAAAGTAGCATTCACTATGTAGGATGTATCATTCTGAAGGGAAGGCTGTTGAGCTCACAGAGCATTGTCCGGACTGGATACAGCTGTATGTACTTTTTATCTGAGAGCAGGACTAGCTATGTATGATGCATCAGTCTGAGGTCCAAGATGTTTAGCCCACAGAGCATTGTCTAGTCTAAGTAAAACTGTATCTACTTTTCAGCTGAGAGTAGCACTATGTCCAGTGTACCAGTCTAAAATCCAGGCTGTTTAGATCACAGAGCATTGTCCAAACTGGATACAAATGGATCAATGTATCAGCTGAGAGTAGTACTACTCACCATGTATGATGTCATCATTCCGGGTCAAGGCTGTTTAGCTCACAGAGCATTGTCCGGACTGGATACAATTGCATCAATGCCTCAGCTGAAAGTAGTATTCACTATGTAGGATGTATCATTCTGAGGGCAAGGTTGTTTAGCTCGCAGAGCATTGTCCAGACTGGATATAACTATATCTACTTTTCATCTGAGAGCAAGACCAGCTAAGTACAGGTTTCCTACCTCGCAAGAGTGAGATCATGCAGCGACGGCAATCTAGTAGCCTGAAGATGGTGAGAAATTACACCACAAGGTATAATACATCGATTTGGAACCGTTTTTGATTAAAAAAAAAAAGTAGGAAAATTAGTCTTTTTTGCTGACATTCGGTTGGAGGGGCGGGAGTGTTGAAATGTCCGACTCCATGAAGTCACGAGCTACTTGCTCCACGGTCGGCCGCAGGCGGAGTGACATTTGCTCGTACGGCCGCGCAGGCAGAGAGGCCCCGAGGACAGGACTCATGGGCTGCCGCGCTCCATCATCTACCGTCACGTCCCATTAAAATCCAAGAAGCAGAAGTAAGATTGTGCAAGAGACTATTAATCCGAGATCTGGAGCCTTTGTAGGAGAAAAAGGGAGCTCCGACCCCAAAGAAGATGAAGAAAGGAGCCATGCAGAAAACAGCTGAAGACAAGAGTGGACACTCACTTTAATGGGACGCTTCCGCCATAAAGGAGTATTTTTGTTAAAAGCAATATATTCCTGAAAATTTTTTTGTGTTTTTTTTTATTTGCAACAGTCCTATGCAATCAAAATGATATAAAAAAAAATCTTGTTCTTTTCTAGCAGATAGTGAAGAGAAAACAACTCCTGAGTGGCCGGAAAGTCTAATCTCACTTTACTGCAGCTTATCTGCATGCAGTCACATTACAAATAGTAGGTAATGACAATGATCGCTCTATTGTTCTCTGGACAGTGATAAGAGTCAGGTCAATGACGAGAGCAATACATGACAAGATAATGGATTCATCTTTTTTGAAAATGGGTTAGGGGGGGGAAGGGGTTCCCAGCTTTCTTGCTGAGAACACTTACACCTCATAGGCCATAGTTGGCCGGAAAGAGAACTGTCAAGCGATCCTCACTGCTGCGCTATCAGAGCTTACAGAGGGAAAGTCACAACGAGACCAGCCAGAAATTCATATACATAGGGGAACTTTAAAGAACGAGATAATGTATATACTGGCAGTCCCGCTTCACAAACGGGATAGGGACTGTAGGTTTGCATTTAAAGGGGTTGTCTCACTACATTGACTCATCTTACCTCAGTCCTGTTTTCTGGGTTTCATTTTGAATTCAGGGGCGTGTTTACTGGCTTCCACTAAGCTGCCGTAGAAGCCAGGACTGTAGCTATAGCAACCAGCGCTGGCAGTGCAGGAGAGATTGAACAGGTCTGTAGGTATAACAACCAGCCCTGGCAGCCTATCAGGAGAGACTGAAAAGGTCTGAAGCTATAGCAACCAGTGCTGGCAGCCTATCAGAAGAGACTGAATAGGTCTGTAGCTATAGCAACCAGTGCTGGCAGCCTATCAGAAGAGACTTAACAGGCCTGTAGCTATAGCAACCAGTGCTGGCAGCCTATCAGAAGAGACTTAACAGGCCTGTAGCTATAGCAACCAGTGCTGGCAGCCTATCAGAAGAGACTTAACAGGCCTGTAGCTATAGCAACCAGTGCTGGCAGCTCATCAGGAGAGATAGAACAGGTCTGTAGCTATAGCGACCTGAGGAGCTGATAAGCCATACAAGAGGAGATATCTAGGAATAGGTAGGACAATGTTAATGGACACATATTGCAAAGTGACTGGTTTTTGCATGATCTTTAACATAAAAAGCAATCCTTGTGGTGAGACAACCCCTTTAAGTTGAATTTGTATGCAAGTCAGAACAATTTTTTTTCTATTTTTAGTTTCAGATAGTGCAGGGTAGGGTTTTTACATTTGTTTTGCTGCCTGTGACCTCATTTTCTCCTCATGTGCTGCTGTGGCATGCTGGAACTTGTCGTTCCACAGCTACTATCTTTGGTGGAACATGGAACTACAAGTGCCAGCATGCCCCATAAGTCTCCGTTTGTAACTAGGGGACAGATGTAAATCGAACGGGGACTGCCTGTATTGTATATAAAAACTTACCCAATTGAAAAAGAAAAAAAAAAAAACATAACTGGAGGAATAAATTCCCTAATCCCCTAACCACTGTGCACCCTGCACAATAATGTCCATTGATGACCGTATCTGCTGGACCTATAACCACCTTCTATCCATCAGGGTGGTCCGACCGTCTGCATACATAGTGGTATATACCCCGTATACAGAGCAGAGAACGATGGTGAAGGAAAAAGAGAGCTTCAGCTTCAGTCAATAAACTTTGCCAAACAGCAAAACAAGCAAACACCCACTTAAACTACTCAATTTGCCGGCGAGCCCATAGATATTGACCCTGCCCCCGGCCATTGCGTCTGCAGAAAAACCAGTAATGGCTTTCTCAAATTGACCGTAAAATCCTAGCAGGAAATAAAATGGCCGGCGCTGCGGGTGTGGGGTTACCAGACCTATCCTGAGCAAACACGGGGCATAATAGGAACGAAAGTCACCGGCAGAGTGAAAGGACAGAGCACAGTCTATCTACTGCTGTCTGCACATACAAGGTCATCAACCTCCGTGCAGTACAACTTAAAGGGGTTTTGCCACCATGTAATGTTGACGTGGGATCCTGCAAAATGGGTATTTAATCACTTTTCTAAATATATGTCATTACAAAAAGTGAAGCCTCTGAGAGCTACAGCATTGCTCAGTACCCCTTAGTTACCTGAAAGTTTACATTAGACACGACCAGAGGAGCTGATCTGGCCACGCTTGCCTGTTTGCACTTCGTATCTGATGACAGGGAACATGAAGTAGCTTGCAAGGGGCTGGGGAGAAAGTGCAGTGTACGAGTCCGTCTGCTGTATAGAAAATCCACTGTTGTAACGTTATTATTATTTGAGTGAACTTTTGAGACGCTCCCTTCATCCTCACTCTCTGCTCACCCCTTTTCTCTCACCCCTGCAGCCTTCATGACTCGGCATGATTTGTTTATATTCTCCCCTGAGCTGATAAGGAGGTAAGGAACTCACTTCGTGGCAAAACCCCTTTAATCTACCCTTCCCTTCTATCTGAGATATCACAGTGTCCCCTACTTCCTGTAGGGGTATGCTCACACGACGTATTTGGTCACGTATTTTCTGCCAAAATACGGCTAATACAATGTATAATAAACTTCTCAGACTACAATGCAAAAAAACGCAATCACATGGCGCGGAATTTACTTTCGTATTTTTGCACGCGCCTCAAAAAAAAATGACACCAATTCGGTCGGACGTATATGCACCGTAAAAGGGTAAAGGAGACAGAAATCCACCTAGGGACGTTTTCGAGTTGAAATTACGTGCTTGGAAGTGCGGGATTAAAACAGCGTAACAAACTGGTTTACGGTGCGTCAGTACACTGGGTGAATACTACGCTGTGGGAACGTTCCCAATACCGGATCTTCACTGCTGTCTCTTTATTAACCACTTAAAGGGAACCTGTCACATAGGTTGTGCCCCCCTTGCTGAGGGCAGCACAAGCTAGTGTCAGACCTGCTGTTTCCAGCACTGTGTCCCTTATTCTGTAAGATGCTGGAGTTTTAGAGCATTTACCCCTCAAATCTTATTCATGAGCAGGTGTTAGCCCGCCCACCAAAGGCTAGCTCCGCCCACTGACAGTTATTCACATGTGTCTACCTATTCAAAGTAAGGCCCTGTTCACACGGCGGATTGGGGCGCGGTTCTGGCCGCGGGCTCAGACGTGGTTTCCGCGGCCAAAACCGAGCCAAAATCGTGCTTAGTTTATTAACATGGTTTCCTATTGGAAACCGCATTAAGATTCACACGCCGCGGGTTTGGCCGCGGCTAAACCCGCGCGTGTGGAGAACTCTCCTGTCAATTCTCGACAGGGAGTGCACTGCGTGGCGGCCGCGCGGTGCTGCCGCGGGCGTCGCGCTGCTGGGCCACGGCTCGGTTTGCCCCCTGCTATTAACTTGCCCCACCCGCGCCGAGACCACGCCCAGCTCCCCACAAACCCGCGTCGGGACGAGGTTTTGGCCACGGGAACCGCGGCAAGAGCCGCGGCCAAAACCACCGTGTGAACGGGGCCTAATAGGTTTGTCAGTTGAGGTGGGCGGGGCTAGCCTCAGGTGGGCAGGGATTGAAAAAAACTGACTCTGAAGGACTCTTCGAATGACTCTTCTGGCTGAAAACTGCAGATTTGAGAATAAGAGACACAGCGCTGGAAACAGCAGGTCTGACACTAGCTTGTGCTGCCCTCAGCAAGGGGGGCATAATCTATGTGACAGGTTCTCTTTAAGCCGAACGCCTGAAAAGTAGTTAATGACCAGAACATTTTTTTAGTTTTTGCCTCCTTGCGTTTCAACAGTTGTAACTTTATTTTTTCAATGACGCAGTTGGATGAGGTCTCGTTTTATTCAAGACGAGTTTTACTTTATGGGGGAATAGTTTCAATTCCCCTATAAATAATTGCAGAATTTTTGTTCAAATTTTTATTTTTTTTTTTTACACCATTCAATTATTTATTAAATATTTATTTTTATTTTTTATTATTTTTTTATTTATTTTTTTTTACACGTTTTAGGTTTACTTTTTTAAAAAAAAAAAAACCCATGAAGGGAGAACTGTATCACTTTTCTTTTTTTTTTTTTTTACACTTGGTAATGTATTAGCATATTCCTATATGCTAATACATTATAATCTGTGTCAGTCTGACACAGGCAGTGATCAGGGCAGCATACAGTCTGCCCTGATCACTGGCTTGTTACACAGACAGACCTGGGGCCACTCTAGATCCCCAGGGCTGACTGTGCAGCCGTTCTCCGGGCTCTATCGGGTCACCGGGCGTTCCAATCACCTGACAGAGCAGGGAAACCCTTTGATTGTGCTGCGGTGATGAAAGGGTTAAAGCTTGCAGGAGCTGCGCTGGGAACAGGGCTGTGTAGTACAGCCCCGATCCCAGCGCAGCTACGGCGCCAGGCGCCGCAAACCCCGATGTCTTCAAAAAGACGTCGCTGCAGACGAACAACCTGAAATGCCCGACGTCAAAAGATGGTGGGCGATCGTTAAGGAGTTAATCCTTCTGGAAATACATGACAACAAGTGTTATTCTAGGTCCACACAGCAAAGTGAAAAAGCTCTCCGAAACCCAAACGCCATGTTCACAATGCTGGACCACGCCGCACCAACGGTTTGTTTTTTGCAAAAAAAACGGCGGTCAGATTTCGGATTCCCGCAGCCCAGTACCTTGGAGCTGTGGGAATCTGACGACCTTCCCGTGGAATATAGAACATGTTCTATATTCTGCCAGACGCAGCAGCGTTTTTGGCACTTTTTTGATGCTTTTTTTGGAAAAAGTCACAGCAATTACATACTTAGTACGGTTGAAAAAAAGACACGTATCCATCAAGTTCAACCAAGGGTGGGGAAAACGTGGGTGAGGGAGAGAGACAAGGACTAAGCCCAGCCCAACCACTGGTTAATGCCCTGGAACCCATAAGACAAGAACCAATCTGCTCCAGTGGAGACCATATCTCTGACCCCAGAGCTGCCACCAGCCAGGATCCAGAATTTTACATAGCTACATACGTATTAATATTCTTTAGTTCCAGGTAGGTAACTAAGCCTTTCTTGAAACCCTCACCTGTTCCTGCTGTGACCAGCTCCTCAGGCGGCTATTCCACAGATTCACAGTTCTTACAGTGAAGAACGCCCTTCTCCTCTGGAGATTGAATCCTTTTCTCTCTAGTCGAAGGGAATGTCCTTTTGTCTTTTGAGGGGGCTTCACTTGAAATAATTTTTCCCCATACTTTTTGTAGGGACCATTTATATAAGTATATAAATTAATCATGTCTCCCAATAGTCATCTTTTCTCAAGACTAAATAAGTTCAATGCTACTAACCTCTCCTCATAACTAAGATGCTCCATTCCCCTTATAAGTTTGGTTGCTCGTCTTTGCACTCTCTGTAGCTCCATTATATCTTTTCTATAAACTGGGGCCCAGAACTGAACAGCATATTCTAATTGAGGACGCAGCAATGCTTTGTCCAGCGGTAGAATTACATCCTTGTCCCGCGAGTCCAGGCCTCTTTTAATACACGCCAATATCTTACTTGCCTTAGAGGCAGCTGATTGACATTGCATGCTGTTCTGTAGTCTATGATCTACAAGAACGCCCAGATCTTTCTCAACAAGCGATTCTCCAAGTTTTTTTTCCCCTAGGACATATGATGCCTGTAGATTATTTCTACCCAGATGCAGAACCTTACATTTATCCACATTGAACCCCATTTGCCGAGTGGATGCCCAAGCACTCCGTGTGTCCAGGTCTGCTTGCAATTTATGAGTATCTTCCATTGATTGCACTAATTAACGCATTACATTTCTGCACAAAAAAAACACATAAAAAACGCACTGTGTGAAAGCACCCTTATAATTTTTTGCAATCAGATAACTCCTTTAAAACACATATCACTGGACTAAACTGTAAAATTATAACTTTTAATGATATAAATTAAAACCTATAGGTGAATACTATATAGAAGAACACCTTTTTATACACTTAAATTTTAGGGGTTAATAAGGGGCGGAAAAATTAAACCTCCCCTTGTCCCCTTTATACACTAGTCCCTTTAATTATATTACCGTATTTCGGTATAAGCCATTTTTCAGCAATAAAAAATGTGTTAAAAAATCTCCCCTTCCCCGGCTTTTACTCAAAGCCTGTGGCACTCGGGCCGCCTGCAAGGCCGTTTTCGGGGACAGGGAGCTTATTATATGCGCCCCCTCCGAGGTGGGTTTTCTTGTTTTAAAACCTTCCTATATGCTTTGCCGTGGGGGCCTATACCTGCATATAGCCTGCCTTGGGGGGGGAAAATTTCCCGCCTATAGCCTGCTAGGGGGCCTATACCCGCTATGAGGGCCTTACCTGCATATGGGGGCAATTACTGCCTATAGCTGTGGGGGACATACTGCCTTCCAGCCTATGGGGGGCAATTAAATACCTTTTACATGCCTAAAAAACTGCCCATGGGGGGAATTTTAAAATTTCCTATACCCGCCTATATCTGCCTATGGGGGGGAATTAAACGCCTTTTTCCCCTATTTGCCCAGGGGGGAAATTAAACGCCTATACCTGCCCATGGGGGGCATTACCTGCCTAGTAAAATTTTTTTGGTATCTTTTTTTTTTTAAAAAATTTACCATGCCCCTGATTTTCCCCCTAGGCTTATACCGAGTCAATAAGTTTCCCCGGGTTTTTTGGCAAAAGTAGGTGCCCGGCTTTTTATTTGGGTCGGTTATACTAGATTATACTGTATTATGTGAGGACATTCGGCCCCCCCTGAAACTTTAATAGTGGGCACCCCAAAAAAAAAGTGTTTTAACAAAAAATAGTGCAAAAAAAGTGACCCTATTAAGTCGTTTTTTCATATTTTTGTTAAAACACTTTTTTTTAGGGTGTTAAGTTGGGTTTTAGGTGGGGCCGTCCTTGTTGGGGCGTTTTCCTCCATATTAATTAAGGTAGCTAGTGTATAGGGGCTACTAGGGTGAGGTTATTATTTCCGGCCATTAGTGAACCCCTATATTTAAGTGTATACGGTGTTCTATATAGTATTCACCTATAGGTTTTAATTTAGATCATTCAAAGTTATAATTTTACAGTTTAGTCCAGTGATATATTTGATATTCTAAGACTGTATATTGTAGTTCTGACATTGTTAGGGTTGCCGAAAAATCGCCCTCTCGGTTGTAGATCTTTTAAAACACAACTAGTGTTGACTCTGTCAGTTTGTGTGGTGATGGATTTTATTGGGAAGGGGAATGGTAAAGCACAGAAGCTATATTTCCAGGAGGACCAACAGAGGAACACTCACAAAGTTCTAAGAAACCACTCTCTAGCATTGCTACTTCATGAGCAACTACACAAAGACCCAGCGAAAGGGTCATCTAGGGGAACGTTCTGCAATCACCGACTGGACTGGGGGACTCCAGAAGGAGCCAATCAATACCGAATACTCCAAATCAATGGCAGATCAGACAGAAGCATGCAGCGCTCACACCCATCACCTGCCAGGGATTACACAGGGCACTGAGGAGGAGCGACGCTGCAATGTACAACAGCACTTCTAATGGAAACTTCATGCCCTCCTCATAAGCAGCAGTCACCGAGGGTCATGAGCTGAAGACAGGAAAACACATGTAACAAGGCAAAGAAAATCTGGCTCCGCGCTCATATCCCAGGGTGTTATGCATCTTAATGAGTCGTGAGCCCTCTCCTAAATGCAGCGTCGCCTCCGGTCACTCCCCCCCATGTACAATGCAAGAGAAAGGCGCAAAGTAATAGCGACAGACAGAAAAAAAAAAGGGGGAAACCAGCGCAGGGTTTCCCCTTTCCCAAAACTTTCCCCGTCCCAAAAGGACACACAAGACAAGTTTTTATTTACATCACAATTTAAAACAGGGGGTTTAAGAAAAAAAAAAGGGGGAAAAAAAATTTTTTTTTTAAAGGGACGTTTAAAAGTAGTTTTATTTTGTACTAAGGGGAGAAACATTATAAATTTATTTTGTATTTCCTTTTTTGTTTAATTTTTTAAAAGGGGGGTTTTTTTGGTTTTTTTTAATAAAAAATTTTTGTTGTTTTATTCTTTACTTGGGCATATTTAAACAGTTTAAACATTTGGAGGGTTTTTAATTTGAAATTTTTTACCTAGGGGGCATTTTTTATAGTAGTTTTTTATATTTTGTAAATAGGGGGGGGAGTAAAATTTTAGTAGTTTTATTTTTGTTAAGGAGGGGAAAAAGAAATTTTTTTTTTAGGGGCAGTTTTTGTATTCTTTTTGTAAATTGGGGGGTTTAGTATTTTTTGGGAGTTATATTCTTGTTTCATAGGGGGGGAAATATTATATAGTTGTTTATTCCCTTTTAAAATAGGAAAAGTATTATAGTAGTTTTTTTTCTTGTTTTTAGGGGCCCGTTTTAGAGTTTTATTTTTTTTACCCTAGGGGCAGTAGTATGTAGTTAATTTTTTTTTACATTGGAGCAGTTTATAGTAGTTAATTTTTTCTTGTTTAAAAGGGGGGAGTATTTTTGTAGTTATACTTTGGGAATAGGGGGGGGCCTTTTTTATAGGGTTATTTTTCTTTTTTACAAAAGGGGGCGTATTTAATTTGTAGTTATTTCTTGTAATTGGGCAGTATTTTTAGTAGGTTTTTTATTGGGAACCCTAGAAGGGAGTATTATTGTAGTTTTTTTTGTTTTTTAAAAAGGGGGAGTATTTTAGTAGTTATATTCTTGTAATAGGGCAGTTTTTATGTGTTATATTCTTTGACAAGGGGGGGGAGTATTATAGCAGTTTTTTATTTTTACATAGGGAAGGGGTATTTTGTAGTTTATTCTTGTACATAGGAGGGAGTATTTAGTTTTTATTTTGTACAAGGGGGGGAAGGCAGTATTATAGTAGTTTATTCTTGTTATGGGGGCAGATTTAGTATTATATCTTGTCATGGGCAGTATTTTTTAGTTTTTTTTTGTACTAGGGGGGCAGTATTATGTTGTTTATTTTACAAGGGGGCGTTTTTATGTAGTTATTTTTGTACATGGGCGTATTATAGTAGTTTATTCTTGTACAAGGGGCAGTATTTGTAGTTTTTTCTTGTAAAGGGCAGTTTTTGTAGTTATTCTGTTTTAAAAGGGCAGTATTATGTAGTTATATTCTGTACATGGGGGGCAGTATTATGAGTTATTTCTTGTCATAGGGGGCGATTATGTAGTTTTATTCTTTTCAAAGGGGGCAGTATTTAGTAGTTTATTTTGTAATAGGGACTTTTTATAAGCTTTTTATTCTTGAATAGGGGCGTAATTTTTTAAAAAGTTAAAATTTTATATTATTGTACATAGGGGGCGTTTATGTATTATTTCTTTAATGGGGGGTATTTTTGTGTTTATTTTTTACTAGGGGGGAGATTTAGTAGTTATTTTGTACCAAAGGGGAGATTTATAGAATTTTTTATTCTTTTAATAGGAGCGTATTAAAGGGATATTTGAAATGGGGCAGTATTATAGTGTTTTTCTTGTACATAGGAGAAAAAAATTTTGTGTTTTTTATTTTGTTGGGGGCGGTTTATAAATATTATATTCTTTACAAGGGCAATTTTTTGTAGTTTTATTTTTGTATATAGGGAGCAGTATTATAGTAGTTATATTCTTGTACATAGGGGCAGTATTATAGTAGTTATGTCCTTGTACTTAGGTGACAGCCTAATAGTATTTATTTTCCTGGACATAGAGGGCAGTATTATAATACTAATATCTTTGTACATAGGAGACAGTTATGATGCATGATAGTGTTAATGCCAGAATTAGGTAATTTATATGTTTAGAAAATATTATAGATAAATTTATGCCAATTAAATTGATTATATGTTCTCATACAGGGGAAGCCATATCTTCATTCCTTCTTTGTAAGGTCATTCGAAATATCACCCCCTAGTGGACTTGTCATTATGCCTCTCGCTTCTACCACTTGAAGTGTTGCAGTCTCTGTTCTGTGTATAAAAAAGCTTTGAGAGCCTTATAAGCTGCACCACTAGAACTTGAGAGCTGTTTTTTCACTTTGATAAATTGCCACTTTTGACTGAATTAGTGAATTCTGGATTTATTAAAAAGGCCTCTCTGTGGCTCATTGCAAAATCTCCCAGAAACTGCATTATTGCTGGAGTCTGCCTTTAATAAATCAATGATTATAAATGTCTTCTATCCATTTACAATGGCTTGATCACACCGAAAGCTTTAAGTATGCATTTGATTTTTTATGTTGTCTTGCGAATAAATAAAATAAAACAGCAAAAAGATTTAATTCAGCAACAAGAAGCATAGATAATGGAAATGCAAGTGTCGGTCCCAGATAATGCTGGCGAGAATTACAGTGCTCTATCATTACTATTGTAGCTACAGGGGTTTTAAAGTGGTTGATCTCACTACAAGACTTGCTTTTTATGTTAAAGATCTTGCAAAAACAAGTCATCTGCAATATGTGTCCATTAACAGTGTCTACCTATTCCTAGATAATCTGCTCTTGTATGCGGCTGCATCAGCTCTCAGGTCCGCTATAGCTTACAAGACATGATTCATGGTCTCCTGATAGGGATGCCAGCAATGGTTGCTATAGCCACCACACCTGTTTCATCCTCTCCTGATAGGCTCGCCTGCCACTCGGTTTACTATAGCTCCAGACCGTTCTATCTCACTGATAGGCTGGCTGCAATGGTTGCTATTAGCTACAGAACCTAGCTTCTAACTGCTGTCTAGTAGAAGCCGTAACCACGCCCTGAATTCAAAATGAACCAAGATATAAACAGGTAAGATGAATCCAATTTAGTGAGGACAAACCCCTTTAAAGATAGGTTTATTTGCTTTGGACACTTTAACATCTTGGTGACTACTATTATGGCCACTATGATTGTTCCTTTACAAGATACCTTAAAGGGTTGTCCTACTTCACTTTTTACATGAAGGCTGAGAGAAAATAAAGAAATTTCTCTCAGCTCTTTACCATACCTCCCAACATTTTGTGGATTGCAAAGATGGGACACTTCAGGCCATACTCTAACTTGCCCAAACCAGCATACACGCAATCTTTTTCAGACAGCACAAAAAGGAACATTTTCAGGATCTATTTGTATCCAATGATGAAATATTAAGTTGGTTATGTAATATAGAGCGTGCAAGCAACTCAGTTACTTTTTAAGCAAGATAATGAGTTTTTTGAGCAAAATCTAGTTCCCAAATGAAAAAAGAGGTCGTTTATAGAGCTAAGAGGGACAGAGGGGGGACAAGAGTTAAAAATAGGATTGTCCCTTCAAAATAGGGACACTTGGGGAGGTATGTCTTTATCGGTGATCGATCCAGCGATTGGGACTTATATACTGTTTTCAGCTGGTCTTTTCGTTTGTTTTCCAGCTCGATTGAATGAATGTCACCAATCAGAGTCCTGCAATGGGTCCAAGTGACACAGCCACTCCGTAAGATTTCGAAGCCCTACACGGAAACATTGTAGATTTATCAATTGCAGTCCATATTTAAGAGTGTAGATTTATAACTAGGACAGTGTTCAAATGTATCATGTTTAAAAAATCTGGCGCATGTTAGAACTGTATAGTTAAACTTATCACCTCCTACTAGTTTATGGGCATAGTTGTGCCTAAAATTATGATAATTTTTTAGCACACTGTATTACATTGCAAAGCCACGCCCTTTTCAGGTAATCATAATCTTTTTTACAAAGGCCATGCCCATTTGTCTAGATAAAAAAAAAATCTGTCTAAAACACATAATAAATGTGGCGTAAAGCATGCACGTCAGTATTATGGGTGCAAATTATGCCAGAATTCTTCCACAATTGCCATAATAAATGTTCCCCATTGTGGCTTTTTGTAGGAGAAAACAAGTCGGTGGCTTTCTGCTGTCTCGCATTACTTTGTGCGTTTTTGATATATGGCGGTATTATTTATACCTTTATTGCTGCCGTTCTGGTTTTCCGCCGTGAGGTGGCGAAGGTCCACCTTTCTTTTTAGTTATACTCTTAGTGCGGTGATACATACCTTGATTCTGTTTAGATGTCTAGAAACACTGAACGTCTAACCCAGTAAGAGCAGTGCTAAGAGTGCTGCTGATATTGTATTGTGTTTGCATAGCTTTTGACTGTCACAACAGTGTGCACCTATACGTTTATTCTTCAAAACGGATGTGCTGACCAGTTTTGGTTTTTTGACTGTTTGTATGGGGAAGTGGCTGGTTCCCATCTTGGTTTGTGCACTCCACCCACCTACACAGGCTTTTTAACCCCTTAAGGACCCGGCGTTTTTTTGTTATTGACACGTTCGTTTTTCCCTCCTCGCCTTCTGAAAGCCATAACTTCTTTATTTTTCCACCTACATAGACACATGAGGGCTTTTATTTTGCGGGACAAGATGTACTTTCTAATGGTGTTATTCACTATACTTTAGAATATACTGAGAAACCGCAAAAAAATTCCAAGTGGGACAAATTGTGAAAAAAAATGTATTTTCGCCATGTTTTGCGGGGGTTTTTGCTTTTACGGCGTTCAATCTTCGGTAAATATAATGTGTTATCTGTATTCTTCAGGTTGTTACACATCCGGCAATACCAAACATGTATGTTTTGGTACCGTAAAAAAATTCCAAACATTTTCTATTTTACAAATTTGCGCCACGGCGCCATTTTTTTGCGACCAATAACTTTTTTGTACTAACACCTACGGACGTCAGTGAGGGGTCATTTTTTGCGGGCTGAAGTGTACTTTGTATCGCTAGCAGTTTGGAATGCATGCAACTTTTTTGATCATTTTTATTCCATTTTTTGAGTGACGTAAAATGACCGAAAAACGCAATTTTGCGTTTGGATTTTTTTTTTCTTCTACGGTGTTCAGCGTATGGGATAAATGATGTTATATTTTTATAGATCGGACTTTTTTTCGGACGCGCCGATACCAAATATGTGTAACTTTTTTATTATTTTAATGATTTATTTGTAAAATGGGAAAGGGGGTGATTTGAACTTTAATACTTTTTTTTTTTTGTACTTTAAAACTTTATTATTTTTACTTGTTTTTACTGTAACATTGAGGCCACCTATGGTACTTGACCACTAGGTGGCGCGATTGTTAATACAACCTCATGCATGCATAGGCAATGCATTAGGGTGTACAAAGATGGCGGTTTCCCCACTTCCTGTCTGCGGACGGAAGTGGGGCAAACCGGCCAGGGTAAGTGACGGGAGCCTTCACAAGGCTCCCCACCACAATGCCCGGTGATCGGATCGGCGCAGCATAGCTGCGCTTATGCCGATCACCGCACCGATTGGTGCGTGGCACCGATTGACGTTAATTCAGACGCCGCGGCCATGTTTGCCGCGGCGCCTGATGGGTAAAACAGCGCCACCGGGCGGAGCCACCCGCCGGCGCTGTTACTGCCGGGTGTTAGCCGCGATTTGCCGCTAACACCCGGCGGCTGTGCGGGGGGATCGCGGAGCAATCCCCCTGCAAAGCCCCTTAGCGGCCCTGGGACGTACTGATATGCCCAAGGTCGTTAAGGGGTTAATCAGATCAGGTTTATAGCTGGAACCATCTAACCCTGAAATCTGGAGGTCTGAATAGACACCAAGAGAGGTAGCATGTAGCGTAGGCTCCACACCTGAATTGGGGTCACCTTGCCATGGTAGGTGGGCTTTTACAGTTTTGATCGAAAATGTACATTAAGAACCTCAAATTTTTTCAAATATTCCATAGTAGCAGAGATGCTCTTCCAAAAAATTCTTATGTCCTTTTTGACCGTTTTTAGTGCTGCTGATATTGTATTGTGTTTGCATATTCAAGTTATAGTTATATAATGGACATAGTGTCGGATTGGGATGCCTATTGCCCACATGTGTGGTTGATTCTAGGGGCCCACCAATTGAGTTGTTTCTGACCCACTGATAAAGTTTATTTTAGGGGCCCACCCTACGCAACCGTTAAATGACACTTCACCCCCTTCTGTACTGGTGCTCAAATCCACCAAAGCAGCCAAACTGATTGCGGCCAAAAAAAAAAATAAAAAATTATAAAAACCAAGCAGCCCAAAGTTATTGGGAGCAAAGAAGGGGAATTTCGTGACGGGCCAAAGTCAGCACCTGACTCAATCCAACGAGCAGCATTTTTACTTTACAGACTAAACTTCAGACAAAAAGGGCCCAAACAAACGCAACTAAAACCACGCAGAAAGGGCTGAGGCAGAGCATCAAAAAGCAAGAACACAGTGCGGGTGATGTCCATGAGTTCAAGCTTCGGGCCGCATTCCCAAACAAAGGGTTCAACCACTTTTAGAATTAAAATTTTATTTATAATTTTTTTAATTTTCCAATTATTTTTGGGTTCCTTTAAAAAACAGGGCGGCCCTTTTTAAAGGAGCTAAAAACTCCTAAACCCTTCATCCAACAAATGTGGAAACCTCAAATAAACAAACACGGGATTTTATGTCCATATCCATTATAAACTTAACATGAAAAATTTTTCGAAACAATAAAAAAAACATTTGTATCGGTGTCCAAAATATATATGGACCTAACTGTAAGTTAGCACAAGCTAGTGACAGACATACTGCCTCATAGGCAGAAAGATGGGAAAGTGTGGACCCCCAGAGGTATAGGTGGACAGCAGGGATGGGAACTACACTTACAGTGTGGACCTCGGGGACAGTAGGCCTATTTATTTTGGCATGGTATGAAACAAGATCTGTAGAGAGGTCCCTTGATCTTCGCACCTCAGGGGGAAGACATAAAAAAGCTACGGGGAGGTCGGGAAAAAGGTGAGGAGAACTGAGAGCGAGTCCCTCAAGAGTAGTGCAAGTGTAATAAAGTTGTGTAGCACTGCCCGGTGTCATGGCCAGAAGAAATGTAATGTTCACAAGTTTCAATGCTGTGAGTAAGTCTGAGCTTTCCAGGAATATTTGTGTTGTCTCCAGTTACTGCGTGCCCGTGCACTACACGTTTGACACTTCACCTTTCTTCTGCAGTAAGAAAGAACCTAGAACCTGCAGGTTGTTCTGGGCAGCCTTACCATGCACACCCTTGCTTAGTGTCTGTCTGCTTTGTATTTGCTAAAGCGTACCAGAGGATATTCTGAAAGGCCCAATCTGTGATACAATAATGTACACCTAGTGGAGCACACTAATCAAGACAGTTGCACCACAATTTACATCTAAAATAATGTTATGTGTTATAGACAATCGCTAGATACTTCTGCACCTCGTCTGACAAAGGGGTGTGACCTTGGTAAAAGGGTGTGGCTTCATAAAAGGAGTGTGGTTTAGTTTGTGACGCTGTGCTCTAAGAAGTGTGCCAAAATTTTGCCACATTAAGTGGCAAAAAGTAAGCCAGCTTAAAAATGGTTTAAACTTAGACTAGACAGTTCTAACCTTATGAACACATTGTAATACTGTGTAGTCAAACTTTACACACGAGCTTGACAGTATTGATAAAGCTGTCCCATTATTTTAGGGTCCCAAAGGTCCAGCAGAAGACAGTTTCGTATCGAGCTGATTTAAGAATCAATCTCTGCATGTCCTACAAGCTTCTGCATGTGCAAAGATTATTTGGTGCAACACCCCAGCATTGCAGCAGAGAGGATGGGAGTTGTAGTTGTCACTGTGGCTGAAAATCCAATCCTCTAATGCTTTCCTGGGAATGCTACAGTTGTAGAGGGGGTCCACAGACACAGGAGTAGATGGAGTTAATGCATCATTGCCCCGGAAAACACTTTGTGGTAGATATGCTTCAACTGCCTTGGTGGAACGTGAGGTGTCCTTGGTGTAAAGGTGCAGAAGAATAGGCAGGAGACGGTGATAGATGAGCAAGCCAAACAGTTCTTTTACTTTCCAGCAAGTTGTCAAATACAAATGCAGGCAGTCAACACATTAGTCCTTTTCTTACACAGCCTGCAGCAGATGGTGGCAATCCCAATTATAAGTCCCTTGCATTAAACCTTCCAGATATCTCCAAGCTATCTGGGTATTCTTCTGTTTTAGAGCACTATAGTGTTGGGCCAGGCCAGAGTCACATGCTGGTCGGAAACAGGCCGTGAGGTCTGTCTGGGACTAGTATACCTCATGCATCCAGATTCTAGGCTCCTCCTGCTTGCAGGACTGCAGTAAACTTTCTTCCAGGGCAGTTCCTAGGTTACATTGCACTCAGGGCGAGGTGAAGAAATTTCGACCCCCCCCCCCCCCCTCAGCAACATAATGCGACACATTGCATCACCATAAACCAAAGCCAAAATATACAAATCTTTAACAATGTGCTACGTATAAAACGACAAAATAATAGTAATACAGTTACCAATTATAACAATGCTGCACGAAACCAGAATCACAGGCTATTAGTACCAATGTCTTACTAAGACCACATATCACCAGCACGTAGTGACCAAATAATTCTGCTACACTATGACCACATATCACCAGCACATAGTGACCGAATACTGCACCACTGTGACCACATATCACTAGCACATATCACCAGCACATATTACCAGCACATAGTGACCGAATATCATGACACCGTGACCATATATCACCAGCACATAGTGACCGAATACCACAATACCATGACCACATATCACCAGCACATAGTGACCGAATACCACAACACCATGACCACATATCACCAGCACATATCACCAGCACATAGTGACCGAATATCACAACACCGTGACCACATATCACCAGCACATAGTGACTGAATAATACAAACTGACCATCACTTAATACAAACCATTATACTACAACCTATATTATTGTCATACAGTGACCATACAGAGATGGATACCAGTTGTACACAGGTTCTGCAGACTCATAAGTGATTATAGTAAAGTTTATCAGTGACTCAAGGAGACGACTCTAAAGGGTTGTTCTTTTTTCTCTTTTTTGTCCCCATCTGTCCCAGCCCCATGATGCTTCTCCCCCACGACTTTTCATGAAAAATTTAAACAAAAAAACATCTTAGATCCTCACTTTTTTTACCCCCCATCATCTCCCAACCAATTCCTATCTCTATACAAACCCCCTTTCAATAGCACCTCATAGGGACCATGAAATACCCCTGGTAGCCAATAGTAGCCATGTAGCCGGGTATTTTTAATCCCCCCTTGACAAGGTATTGCCCCCTATAAAAAGGGTATTCCCACGTAGCTAGGTAGTTGTCCCGTGTAGCCATGTAATACCCCCTTTAGCCAGGTAGTTGCCCCTCTCCAGATATACCCACTGTAGCCAGAAAAAACCCCCTGTAGCAAGTATTGCCCGTAGCTAAAAAATACCCATAGAGGTAGTTCCCCCTGTAGCCATGTAATACATCCATAGCCGGGTAGTTGCCCCTGTAGCCATGTAAACCCCCCAAGCCAGTTTTTTCCCCCTGTACCCGAATCCCCCCCATACCCGGATTTGCCCCTCTACCCATGTAATACCCCCCATTGCCGTAGTTGCCCCTAACCCATTAATACTCCCACTGTAGCGAGATATTTTCCCCGTAGCCTGTATTACCCCTTTCCCCAAATACTGCCCCTGTACCATGTAGTCCCCCTTTTGTACCAAATAGTTCCCCCCCTAAAAAGCCGTAATAATCCCCCTCCCCATACCAGAAATTTTGCCCCCTGTACCAAATAGCTGCCCCTTACCCACATAGTTCCCCCCTTAGAAAAAAGCTCCCCCTGTACCCAAACAGCTGCCCCCTGTACCACATTTTTCCCCCCCTGTAGCCAATTTTGCCCCTGTACCACATAGCTGCCCCCTTAGCCACATATGCCCCGCTGTAGCCACATAGTGCTCCTGTAGACACAAGCTGCCCCTGTAGCGACATAGCGCTCTCTTAGCCCAATAACTGCCCCTGTAGCCACATATTTTCCCCCTGTAGCCAGTCAAACCCCCCCCCACCTGTGCAATGATAAAAAAATAAAAAAACAAACTCCCTTTCCAGGATCTCTGCAGCGTCAGTCCGGGGAGTGGTGATCTGTTAAGCATGGACTCATCATCCCACTTACCCCCACACTCACTCGCAGGGGCCCGCAGTGACGCCATGGGGCACCTGCGACGCGTGTATTTTACAGTGCTGACGAGCGCTGATACATACGGGGGAGGGGCGGGAAAGGGGAAAACATCCCCTGCCTCCCCCTGTACCAGCAGCTGCACAGGAGTATGCAGCTGCTAAAGACTCTCCCGGCCAAATCAGAGGCCGATCCCGGGGCGGAAAAAGGCGGGGGGGGGGCCCCCCCTGGGTGACGGAGCCCCGGCGCCAGGGGTGTCGCCCGCCCGCCCCCCCTGGAATGGCCGTGCTTTCTTCGTTACTATTCACTCTCTTTACCCTTCCTTTGAGGCTACAAAGTGAAGGTGGTATGGCCCCCTTTGCCCGGTTTTGGGGCAGCCTTGCTTCCATCAGGATGACAGGGCAACCAAAAACAACCCAAACAGCTATCTTTTTAATAGACCCTTGGGGCCCCCCCCATATCATTAGGGTAATCTCCTGAGGGGTTAACTATACATGGCAAATCCCCGCTTTTGGCGGGGGTCCCCGCAATGGGGTCCCCCCCCCGCCCCCCCGGGGAGTTGGCATTTCCCGCCGCCAGAGGCGCGGGGGACCGCTGCCCCGGGGCCCACTACAGGCGGGGGAAGGGGCCCGCGCCGCTCACCCCCCAGCGGTTTCACTGAAATTTTGCAGCCGCAGCCCACAGTCCTCGCTGGCAGGGAAAGGCAGGGGGATCGTTCCCCCCTCCCCCTTCTCCCCCTGTTGTACAGCCCCCGGCCGTGGCGGGGAGGAGGCAGGAGGGAAGCTCCCTCCTCCCTTTTCCCCCCGATGTACAGCGCTGGGGTGCGCTTCATACAGTCAGGTAGCAGGGGGCGTGACGCGCGGGGCGGTCACTCCCCCTGCGACGCTGAGACTACTCATCGGCGGGGAAAGTCAGGGGGCTGCAGAGCCTGTGGGTAAGTGGCTTTTTTTATTTTATTTTTTTTGTTATAGGGGGGCTCTACCTTGCTACAATGGGGGGGTTCCCCCGGAAACAGAGGGGGGATACTGGCTACAATGGGGGGGTCTACCTGCAAGAGGGGGCACTACCTGGCAACAGAGGGGGCACTACCTTGGGACAATGGGGAGGTTTTGGCCCCCAGAGGGGCATACCTGGTACAAAATGGGGGGTCGACCCGGCAGAGGGGCACTCCGGCTAAAAATGGGGGAGTCTACCGGCAAAGAGGGGGCATACCTGGCTACAATGGGGGGGGCACTACTGGCTACAATGGGGGGGGCACTACCCCGGCTACAATGGGGGGGGACTACCCGGGTAACAAAGGGGGGGGCCAATACCCGGCAACAATGGGGGGGCACTACCGGCTAAAAAGGGGGCATCTACCCGGCTAACAAAGGGGGGGAAACACCCGGGAACAAAGGGGGCACTACCCGGCTACAGAGGGGGCATCTACTTGCTACAGGGGGCATCTACCTGGGGGGGCTTTTTTTAAGGGGCGTGGCAAACCGACAAGAGGGGGGTCCCTGAAATTTTTGCCCGCGGCGCGCTAAGCGCGCCGCTCTCTGCGATCTCCTGCTTTTTCAATTTCAAAAGTTGCCAACTATGTGTTAACTCCTTCTGGCCTATAACCAATACTACATTGACCTATTGGAGTTACTGAGTTCAAGTATAGTTCAAACGGTGCAGATATCCAAAATACACACATGGTACATCAATACACAGCAATACAGGGTACATTTAGTAGGACAATCCCGTACATACATGGGCCCTAAATAAAATTTCCCCGGGGGACCAAGGGGCTTCGTCCCCAAAACGCCCCCAAGTGCCTTTTGTAGTGTGCTGTAAATGAGAAAACAGAGGGCGACCCCCCTTGTAACACTGCAGGGTAACACACAGTAAGGGAAGGGTAAAGAAAAGCTCACCTTTTGTGTTGTACAGGGTGGGACAACTCAATAGATATCTCAATAGTAGGTAGCGACAGTTGGTTTTCCCTAAACGTCTCGGGGGAAACCACGGGAAAACAAAACAACTCCAGTTCTGATCCTTTAACTCAAGGTGCTGTGATCAAAGCATCAACAAAGAGAAGAGGCCCCTTTTGTCACCCGAGAGTCTGCTCCAACATCGTGATCGTCAGGGCTTGATGGCTTTATAGTGACAGTCTGGCACCTAACAAAGGGCTCGAGGGCCAGTCTGGTGAAATCTTATTTGTAGGGTATGTCCTAATAATATTCAAAAATAAAAGGCCAAGAAAAATCATTAAAAAAGTGAAAAAAATTATACAACTCAAAACACTAACGAGAAGGCTGCGCCCAACGACATAAAAAACATAGAAAATAACCCACTGTCCTTAAAGGATTAATTCACCTGGATAAAGGTTGTTTCTCATCCTCATTGGACAGAATGGATTTTCGGTCGTCCGCTTCGGCTTTGTTGCATTTTATTGAATAAAACTCAGTGAGTCAGCCTGTGTGTCCTATTAGCTGTAACACGATTAATCTGCACAATAATTTATGAGATGAGCGACCTTGTGTCAGCGCAGTTATTAAACAAACATCAGACTCACGGCGGAAACCTTATTAGAACAAGCATCTTCCCCCCGTACAGAGCACAAAGATGAACGCAGAACACGATGTCTCATGGAGAGGTCTGCGGCGCTCAGTGTGCGGGCTGCACATCTACAACACAGAGCAAGAGCGCTGGAGCCATGACAAGGCTTCGCTCATGCTGGCGTCATCCTACACATTTTACACCTGTAATGGTGTTCATTATTTCTAAAAAATTCCATATTTTAGACTCAACCTTACTGGTTTGTCTGTACAGACAGTGCATCCGGGTATGTGTGTACTTTATGGCAGCTGCAATAATTCAGTCTCCAGTAAGTGATGGAGTACAGCCAGGACTGGAACAAGGTATTCTGGTGCCCTAGACAAATAGGGTACATCGTGCCCCCCTTAAGGAAAATTCAGCCCACTCCATGCCTCCTTGCACCCCCTGCCTGGGATGAAGTGGGGCCTTAGGCGGTCGCCTACCTTCGCCTACCTGTCCTCCTGGCCCCTACAGTCCCTTCTCCGCAGACCATGGAATGATGGAAGAGCTGCATACAGAACCTTATCTGTGTGTATAGTGTTACCAAGCTGTGTTATCTAGGGTTCTAGCAGTATAATAAGAATACAATCACACTGAAAATTTAAGCGCTGAATCAATGTTTTTTTAACGTCAGAAATTCTATGCTAGTAAGCGGGGAATTCTGACGAGGAGACGACGCTGAATTTCAGAGGGTGGCATGCAAAACGCCTCAAAGATTTCACATGTTAATTCTTTACCAGTTCTTACAATATGTGCCGAAAATAAGCGAGTAAAATCAGTGTTGTCTGAACGACCATGCTGACTTTACATAGCAATCAATGTTAGGCATTTTAAAGTTGCTTCTGATGCTTTTATGGGGATGTTTATAAGTGGAATTTGCCCCAAAATAGAGTATAGAATGCTGTGTGAATGTAAGACCGATACATTCATATTTTAGGCTGACCATATCTAATTACATGACATCACACAAGGCCATGCCTCTGACCACACCTAATTACATGACATCACACAAGTCCATATCTGATAACACCCAAATACATGACATCACACAAGGCCATGCCTCTGACCACACCTAATTACATGACATCACACACAGCCATGCCTAACCACACCCAAACACAAGACATCACACAAGGCCATGCCTCTGACCACACCTAATAACATGACATCACACAAGTCCATAACTGATAACACCCAAATACAAAGACATCACACAAGGCCATGCCTCTGACCACACATAATTACATGACATCACACACAGCCATGCCTAACCACACCCAAGCACACCCAATCATGTACAGGTTCCTCCACTAGACATTGACAAATAACATTGACATTACTACAGTAAATTTGTATTTATATAAAATAATCCCTACAAATCCATATAAATAGCTATAAGATAATGTTCTATGGATGATAACTCTAAATAATGGTCATATAGTTATAAAATAATAATGCAAGGAGCAAATATTATCACCATACTTTTACTGCACAAACCAGTATACTAATAATTGTATTATCAATAATACCATTATACCAAGAACAAATACCGCCACATTATGACCACATATCACCAACACAAAGTGACTGAAAAATACTCTTCCAGAAAAGAAGCCATTATACTAGTGTAATTACTGGCTAGTAGTAAGGTATGAGGCAGCCCGGGAACGACTGAGGAATTTTCTTTTATTTGAATGGTGGAACATTTGGACAGTACAATTTGTCACACTTTACTTATTTACAAATCTTACTGGGGTTCACCAGAAGTCAACTGCAGCTCAGTTCTTCTGACACATTCTTCGTTGGCTCGCCTGTGGGACAGGAGTCTTCCTCTCCATCCACAATCTGAGTCCACATGTCTGCGAATTCCAGTTGGGCTCCCAATGGGTACAAATACTGTTTAGGCTGCACTGCAAAGAAACAGAATGGTTAACACAGCTGCAGTTACAATTAGGTGGCCTTTCCTCGACTTCAAAACTTGCTTCTCTCTCTCCCTGAGGTGAATACTGACTCTTCCCTCCCTCAATCAGACTCTAACCCTTACAACATGGGCAAGACTAAAGAGCTTTCTAAGGATGTCAGGGACAAGATCATAGACCTGCACAAAGCTGGAATGGGCTACAATACCACAAGTAAGACGATGGGTGAGAAGGGGACAACTGTTGGTGCAATAGTAAGAAAACGGAAGAAATACAAAATGACTGTCAATCGCCATCGATCTGGGGCGCCATACAAAATCTCACCTCGTGGGTATCCTTGGTCATGAGGAAGTTGAGAGATCAGTCTACACAGGGGCAACTTGTTAATGATCTCAAGGTAGCTAGGACCACAGTCACCAAGAAAACCCTTGGTAACACATTACGCCATAATGGTTTAAAATCCTGCAAGGCCTGCAAGGTCCCCCTGCTCAAGAAGGTGCATGTGCAGGCCCGTCTGAAGTTTGCCAATGAACACATGGATGATTCTGTGAGTGATTGGGAGAAGGAGCTGTGGTCGGATGAGACAAAAATTTAGCTCCTTGGCATTAACTTAACTCGCCGTGTTTGGAGGTAGAGAAATGCTGCCTCTGACCCAAAGAACACCGACCCCACTGTCAGGCATGGAGGTGGAAAATTATGTTTTGGGGGGGTTTCTCTGCTAAGGGCACAGGACTACTTCACCGCATCAATGGGAGAATGGATGGAGCCATGTACCATAAAATCCTGAGTCACAACCACCTTCCCTCCACCAGGACATTAAATATGGGTCGTGGCTGGGTCTTCCAGCAAGACAATGACCCAAAGGAGTGGCCACGGCAACAAAGAAGTGGCTCAAAAACTTATGGAGGGAGTTGAAGCTCCGAGTTTTCAAGCGACAGCCTCAAAATCTTAATTATTTAGAGATGATCTGCAAAGAGGAGTGGACCAAAATTCCTCCTGACATGTGCACAGACCTCATCATCAACTACAAAAAAATGCAAATACATTTATATCATTTATGGAATGTGATTTTCTGGATTTTACTTTGGATATTCTATCTCTCAATGTTAAAATTAACCTACTCTTAAAATTATTGACTGTTCATGTCAGTGGGCAAACTTACACAATCAGCAAGGGATCAAATAATTATTTCCTTCACCTTACATTCAGAGGTTCACAGGTGACATAATCTCTGACTGGAGTCTATATCCAGTCCATACCACCAGGACAACTTCTCCCAGACACATCTCTGCAGGATTTGCCATAAATATCCATGGATCTTCCCATCCTGATAATATCTTGTGCAGCTTTTGGGTTTGCCTTGGCTGGTTCTGAAAAGTGTGTGTGTGTGTGTGCAGGAGGGGGTGGGGGTAGCCTACATGGTTATATTTATCATTTGATTAATAATAACCTAAAAAGAAACAAATGATAAAAAAAATTAAATGGGAGTCCGCCCCCCATTTTTCATAACCAACCAAGGATAAACTAAAAATACAGGCCCAATCTTGCCCCCGAAGTGGACCTTTACATTAGATGTTCTGCTTCTGATGGTAATCCGGCTCTTCCCAGTAGCCTTGGTCTGTTGGGTACTAGGGTAATAGTGAGAGAGGGATAGTGTAAGCCAGGCATCCTCAAACTGCGGCCCTCCTCCAGGTGTTGGGAAACTACAACTCCCATCATGTATTTATATAATCTATAACAGTGGGAATGATGGGAGTTGTAGTTTCCCAACAGCTGGAGGGCCGCACTTTGAGGATGCCTGGTGTAAGCATTTGGTTGAGAAGAACACTGATGGCTAAGACAAAACCCCAGAGATATTAATGGAGAGGTGCCTATCAGAAACCTATGTTACTATACTGGAATAAAATGATAAAATGGTAAAAAAATAAAAGAAAACACCGAAAACAATTTATTTAAAAAACCATCCTTGACAACAGAGATCCAATGCTGGTCTGACGCAGTCCAACAAATCTGATATAGTCCAAAAGAAAAACCTGTAAAAAAAAAAAGAGAAAGACTATCTACAGGTATATAGACTGGATAAGCTATCCAGCATCCAGGAGAGTTAGATGGCGCCAAATCGTCTGAAGCAACTCGCTTTCCTATGATAGAAAAAGCTGGATGCTTGCTGAGGGGGATGGAGCATCATCTAGCTCTCCTGGATGTCAGATGTCCAGCAGCCATAAAATATGGGTGACGTCCTCCTCAGTGGGCATCCAGCTTTCCTATCACGGCTTATACTCCATGCTATCCAGTGCCCAGAGAACAAGGTGACATCCCCAGCAGGTATGCAAGTTTGCTATCCTGGGTAAGTTGGGAGCCTGCTGTTGGGATTGAGCATCACCAAACATTCCTGGACGCTGGATAGACTATGGCTCCATGCTATTCAATGCCCAGGAAAGCTAGATGACATCCCCCACAGCAGGCACCCAGCTTTCCTATGATAAAAAGGATAGGCCGCGGGATGCTTTCAGTCTGTGGTCTGCAAGAGGTCAGGAACAGCATCCTGATGCAGTTGACATGATGAAATATAAGTAGTAAGAATGTAGCCAGCTCCAAATTTCTATGGTTGTGCAGGGAAATCCGTTCAAGCAACGGTTAAGAGGATACAGGAACCAAACAAATTTTCCAGCACACGTCCATTCTAACCAATCAAATATTTCAAAATTTATTGGTGAAAAATATTAAAAATAGTACAAAAAGCAAAGCAGCAGCAAGTGGACATGGCCAAAGACAACAACCGGTATAAAAAGCTGACGCGTTTTGGGCGACTAGCATTGCACCCTTACTCCTAGCATGTACTATTTTTTAATATTTTTCACCAATACATTTTGAAATATATTTTACTGGATTGGACTGGACGTGTGCTGGATAACTTGTTTGGTTCCGGCATGATGAAATGACTGCACCACATTGCCTGCCCCAGACAGCAGCCATAGGAGCCCAATACTGGAAAGGGGAAAGGAAAATTCCATGAGTGGGATATCCCAATTAAAAGTGGGCAGATCAGTGTCCCCATGTATTTGGGGTTGTTCCATATGAGTCAACAAACCTTTATTTTTGACCCTGCTTTTTAATTCCCAGGCAGGTTTACTGTGTAGTACATATTTTTTGCAGGGAAGACCATAGCAGGCAATGCTGCCGATGTCTGTTCTATACATCCGGAGATTTCAGCCTAAATCTGCAGCGTTGTAAAATAAGCAGCTCGCACTAATATTAGTATTAGCATTGCTACTGCTGAAAGGTTACTTCCCTGTCATTTATTTTTATTCACTTTTTACAATACGCTGCTTGAGTAATTACTCTGTTTCTAGGGCAACTAACTTGTCAAATATGGGCACAGGCTGCCGACGAGGAAAACAAACCAGGCAGCATTCTGCTCTGCACCCCCTATAGTCTAACACTGATGTGTATTATTATAGGGCAATTACCTCTAAAAAAAATCTGCTGTAAATGTAAAGAGTCAAGTTGTTTCTTCAGTCCAAATATTCTATTCAGCCTTTTCCAATTCTGGAAAAGCTGGGTGAATCATTCACCATTTAGCCCCTTAACTCCGCAGCCATTTTTGCTTACATTGCTTTCGTTTTTTCCTGCCCCTCCTTTCGAAACCTTTAACTTTTTTATTTTTCCATCCACATAAACATGAGGGCTTTTTTTTGCAAGTAAAGATATACTTTTTAATGGCACCATTGACCATACTGAATAATATGCAGGGAAACCAAAAATAAATTCTCTGTGGGGTTGAACATGAAAAAAACCCGGTTGCACCTTTTTTTGCGGGGATTTGGTTTTTATGGCGCTCGCTGTGCAGTATAAATGATGCGCTCTCCGTATTCTGCAGGTTGATACAATTCCAGTGATGTCAAATGTTTAACGTTTTAGTTATTTTTAACAAAAACTATTATTACCCTTTAAATTTTTGTTGCAGCGCCATTTTCTGCGGCCAATAATGGTTTTGTTTTTTCCTCTATGGACCTGAGTGAGGGTTTGTTTTGTACAGCCTGAAGTTAAGTTTCTATTGGTACCATTGAGGGATACAGGTGAGTTTGTTAAGAGACATGAAAACACTAAAAAAAACAACACAATTTTTACTGTTGAGAATTTTTTTTTTTCTACTGTATTCACCTTATGGGATAAATGTTATAGTCTAATAGATCAGAATTTAACATAGTCGGCCACAACATAAATGTGTATCTTTGTAATTTTATTACTTAATAAAATGTCAAAAAGGGGCGCTTGGACTTTTATTATTTTTTTATTCATTTTTTTATTTTTGACATTTTTTCTTTTTTTACTCTTACTTGTAGTCCCCCTAGGGTATTTAAACACTAAAGGCAACCTGTATGAACAGGGCCTCGTGCGCTCTATTTTTAACCAGGTACACTCCAATATCACGGGCGTTACAGAGCACCCGCCAGGTAGGCGATGGTAGGCGACCGCCTAGGGCTCCACTTCATCCCAGGCAGGAAGGGGGCGCAAATAGGTATGAAGTGGGCTGAATTTTACATTGGGATTAGAGGGGTGGGGCGCTACATGCCTTATTTTGCCTAGGCCACCAGAATACATTGTCGCAGCCCTGGTGTCCGCAGCACTTTGTAATGCGCCTGAGATGGAGGGAAGGAGTGGATGAATGTGCTGGAGGTGTATCGCACTACAACTGTACGAAGCTACACATTTATAGCTTTGGTATGGCAAATCCAGGCACATTACTGCTGGGACAGGTAGAGCACTTTAAAAGTGGTTTACCTGAGCTTGAAGTGTCGCTTTGTACCTAGACAGCGCTAAATCTATAACCCACAGTAGAACAGGTTCATAGATTCAGGCGCATTCTACGCTACTAATGCATGCAAAAAAAAAAATGTCGCTTGGGCGCCAAAAATCATGCATGTCGCCCTAGGTGATGCAATTGCTTATACACTATTCTGCAGTGACAACATATTGCAGGACAGTGAACAACTGTGTCTCTCCTGCTGCCTCTTGCCTATGGTAGAGTGTAATAGGAGTAGTAACATGGCAGCCACGGAGGCCTTCATTTGGCCCCTGGCTGTCATGATATCTGCCCAGCACCCTGCAATTTTGAAGCACAATTCTGTAATCCTAAAGATGCCACAGCTGCGACTGACATCTAAGTGGTAAAGAGGCAGCTCTCAGCGTTATCTCCCATCTCGGTGGGAAATAATGGCAGGTCCTAGCTGCCTATGGATAATTATCACCTGCTGAGCCCGTCCTATACCCCCTCAATGGCAAAATGACATAAGGGGTTAAAGGGGTTTTGCCACAAAGTAAAATTGATGTGGGAAACTTGCAAATGAAATAAACAATTTCACCATTATTCATTATTATTAAAAATTCTGGACAGTTTTTGTTTTAGCTGCTCCTTTAGTGATCCATTGTTTACAGCTCCTCTCCAGGGGATACGACCAGGGCTGAGAGCTTCTCAGTCCTGGCCGCACATGCTCAGACATCACCTCTCTTCTCAGGCAGCTACTGAGTGTTCAAACCCCAGATGCTGTCATTCTACTCCTTAGTAATTAGTCAAACAGTGCAAATAAATAAAAAAAGAAACATCCATGAGGTCTGTGCATTGATAAAGAGAAGAAAAAAACACAGGTTTGGTTCCTGCAGGGATTTGAACCTAGTACCCTTGTGCCTGGAGGTAAAAACATTACCTCTCAGTTACTCACAATTCTATACATAAACAGACCTTTCTTTGACTAGAGAGATGAAAGGCATGGTGATGTCATCCTGCTTGGTCACATGATATGCAATTCAAACAAATCACACACGCCGCCTTCTGAGCACACAGAGCTGAAGAGCTGGATGCAGGAGGTATGAGATGAGATTGTGGCAAAACCCCTTTAAGGAATGGCATGCAGTAAGGATACTTTATGTTTGGTGATGCCCCCCCCCCCCCTCCCCCATATGATGTATACATAAATATGCCATATAGTACCCAACTTCAGGCGTCTTTTTCCTAAATAACAGCCCCTATCATGACCACATAATACTTTCATACAGTTTCCTACATATTAATGTGCTTCTATCCACCATACGCTGCAAAATGAATATACATTGTAGTCCCTAAGTAGCCGTGCCAATGTAAATCCCACAATACAGTGACCAAATGGTTATATCTACATAAAACTGCTATATAATTCATATTGGGATGAGCGGTAGTCCAAATCCTTGGGTGCCAGGTCATCTATGTTGGCCCCTTCAATAAGAAGAGGCGATGAGCCCCCTGTGCTTGACCCCTAAGGTCTACGCTCCTAGACTCCTAAATGCCATATTTTCCTAACTATGCAGTGATACCCCTCCTCCACTCCCATATCAGCGAATTGAGATAACAATCAATATGGCCGCCATTAAAGAGTTGCTTTCCTTCAGTAATAAATTCCAGGATAATAAATTCCCCACGTATCACACATTCATACACATTGTCCTGCAAAACGCTTTATTTCTCTGGAAAATTCTGTCTTCTAATGCGAGGATGCTGTGTCCCATTATACAATATATTATGTGTTGGTGCAGCGAGCCGCTACCGGTGGAATAATAACGGTCAGTTATTTATATACAGAATGCACGGTCGGGCTGCACGCTCTATGAGACAAGCCCACGTGTAATTCCCACTCCGCATATTTAATACAGAGATGGAGTCTGGAGCCAAGAAAATAGCAGAAAAATGTCATTACAGCCATAAACCCCCAGGAAGGCCAGCCTCCCCCTCCAGCGGCGGCTCACACGTAGATATTGTACACGAACTAAACCTCACAAGACTGAGATTAGACCCAGCCCCCAAATAACAAAAACTGCTGAAAAGTCAGAAAGTTTTTATTTTTTTTAGAAAATTGAATAATCATCTGCAGAGCGGAGGCGCCGTTCATACGCTCAATGTTATTTGCACCGTAAATCTCTGTTCTTCCGTTTTCTTAGGCAAATATTAACAAAGAGAAATCTGCTTCATCTGGTTGGATAAAATCCCAAATCGTATCTTCTAGATGCACTTGTGTCTTCAGGGCAACCAGCTAAATTGGAATAGGAGAAGCTAGCTACTTCCTCCATTACAACCCATTTTTAGAAAGGGGAATATCTCTCCTTGGGGAGAGCCACCAATAAATTGGTCAGTGTGAGGATTTACCCGCATTTCAGACCTCATTGACTGTTTTGCATAAAGCAAAGGCTTATGGGAAAAGAGCTGAAGAGCTTAACAGCGCCATCTATTGGATGAAGTTATCCTCAGTTCACATGTAGCTCGCAGGAGCCTTGCAATGTGAAAGGGATTTAAGCCAAACCTGTTAAGCGCATCTGCAGACAGCTGTTTTGGGGTATTGGCCTGTCGTCAGTTTAGAGTAGAACTTACTGGTTGGCTGAGTGAAAGGTGAGAGTGGCTTAGAATGGGGGATATCTCTCCTTGGGGAGAGCCACCAATAAATTGGTTGGTGTGAGGATTTACTTGCCTTTCAGACCTCACTAACTGTTTTGCATAAAGAAAAGGCTTATGGGAAAAGAGCTGAGGAGCTCCACAGCGCACTCTATTTGATGTAGTTATCCTCAGTTCACATGTAGCTCGTAGAAGCCTTGCAGTGTGAAAGAGATTTAAGCTAAACCAGTTAAGTTAATCTACAGACAGCTGTTTTGGGGTATTTGCCCCTCGTCAGTGCAGAGTAAAACCTATTGGTTCACTGGGTGAGAGGCTTAGAAGGGGGAATATCTCTCCTATAAATTGGTTGGTGTGAGAATTTACTCGCCTTTCAGACCATACTGACTGTTTTACATAAAGCAAAGGCTTCTGGGAGAAGGGCTGAGGAGCTAAACAGTGCACTCTATTGGATGTAGTTATCCTCAGTTCACATATAGCTCACAGGAGCCTTGGAGTGGGAAAGGAATTTAAGCCAAACCTGTTAAGCTTATCTGCAGACAGCTGTTTCGGGGTATTTGCCCCTCATCAGTGCAGAGTAAAACTTACTGGTTCACTGGGTGAGAGTGGCTTAGAAGGGAGAATATCTCTACTTGAGGAGAGCCACCTATAAATTGGTTGGTGTGAGAATTTACTTGCCTTTCAGACCTCACTGACTGTTTTGCATAAAGCAAAGGCTTCTGGGAAAAGAGCTGAGGAGCTCCACAGTGCACTCTATTGGATGTAGTTATCCTCAGTTCACATGTAGCTTGCAGGAGCCTTGCAGTGTGAAAGAGATTTAAACTAAACCAGTTAAGTTCATCTACAGACAGCTGTTTCGGGGTATTTGCCCCTTGTCAATTTTGTCAATGCAGAGTAAAACTTACTGGTTGGCTGGTTGAGAGGCAAGAGTGGCTTAGAAGGGGGAATATCTCTCCTTGGGGAGAGCCACCAATAAATAGGTCGGTGTGAGGATTTATGCGTCTTTCAGACTTCACTGACTGTTTTTCATAAAGCAAAGGCTTCTGGGAAAGGAGCTGAGGAGCTGCACGCCCAGTTTTAGGGTAAGGAGATAAGAGATGGTCACACAGTGGCCGTGATCTGGTCAAAAACTGCGGTGGGACGCTGCAGCTTTTAAATTCATTGTTAAATGGCTACACAAATTTGCACAGCCATTAACATTGATTGTTAGTGGCCGCACGTTTAGGCCGATATTAATGAGGTTTACTGGGAAATTCATGTGGCCAAGAATCAATTTACATTCACAGTGGCAGCGCTGTGTATCCTTATCCTTATGGTTTGGGTCTGTTGTATTTTTTCCTACACTACTATATTGTCTATTGAATTCCATTTTTGGTTTCCTTGATGAACCTGTGATATAACAGGAGAAACGCGGTAGCCCTTCTTCAGGTTGTTTTTTCAGTTCGGGCATTATCCCATATTAACTTTTTTCCTAATAAAAGTTATGTTTTATTATTATTATTATTATTATTTGTCTGAGAGGATCTATTTGTGCTGTTCATTTTTTTTTAATCTTTATGGGTCTTACACAGAAAAAATGAAAAAGAAGCAAATTTGTAAACGGTATTAATGAAAGCACTCATACCGTTTTGCGTTTAAAGCTACTATGCAAACTGATGTGTTTCCATTACACTACAAGCACTGTGTAGTTTGATTCTGTACTCCTCTTACTTTTTTTTCCATCTGTCTATGTCTAATTCCAAGAGGAAGTTGAGTAACAATAGTGCAGGATTAGACTACAAGCAGAGCCGTCTTAACAGTATTATGGGTCCCCAGACATAGCACTGCAGTGGGCCCTGCCCAAATACCTGACATCACACTACGTAATTCCTCTAGTCATCCCAAGCACACCCATATTATCACGCCACTTATGTCTGGCAGTCTGCAGCCTACAAGACTAATTGGCAGGGCAGGAAGCCTTTGGCTCCCTTCTCCACCATGTTTTTAACTGTTTGCACATCCTAAAAACACACAAACCGTTAAATAAGCATAACCAACCAAGTTGTCCAGGGTATGTTTCTTGTATTCCTGGGACATACATACACCACTTTGGGCCCCAATACTTGTGGGGCCCCCGGGCAACTGTCTAGTGTGCCCAATGGAAAAGATGGCCCTGACTACAAGGGATTAGACTACACAGCCATCATTTTCTAACCATCCTGCAATACCTGTCTTGGAGGGGACCAAACAGACTGTAGGATCCTTGATAGACACGGAGATGCCACCCAGGGTGGACACCAGGAGTATGATGGTTTATCCCCAAGTTTCAGTAAATGGGATCTTTGATCCATTTGGTTTATAGGGTTAGGGAGGGTTTGTGGGAAGCTCTTCCACTTTTGGGGAGGGCCTGTGATAAATTGCCTAACACTTTTTTGTTATACACCCGAGTGATTTAAAAAAAAAAAAAAAAAGACATTTTGGATGCAGTGAAATAAGCAACGTTCAATATGAGGAACAGGATCCACATCTTCTTCTCTCGGATTATTCAGTTTCCTATATACCTCTGGCGGCTCATATCTGCAAATTTAGTGATGGTGTGGGGTTTCCTGCTTGAATAATCTATAGGAGCGCAACAAAATAATTGGATGGATTCAAACAAGTTGTGCCTCGCAGTCCACATGCTCCTCATATCGCTTTCATTCTTGGTTAGAGCATGAGACTTATTAAATCAGCTTCCCAGTCAATGATTGATGTCAGATACCAGGACACAAGCCTGTGATGTGGAAAACAGGGAGCTGCTGGCGATGTTACAATACATGCGACTACGTGATGTGCCCATGACAATGATAACCAAGAAAAACATGTCAACCGAGTCATCAGCTTCCAAACGAAGAAGGGACACATTGCTGGTATCTGGAGAGGATCAAGTCATCTCATGTCTCTGTCCTTGACAGAGGTTATCATGCACTCAATGCTGGGTGGTGGATCCACTGGTTTTATGTAAACACCAGCATCTCTTCCTGGGATTGGAGATAATCTCAGAGATGTAGGTTCTCCAGCCAAGGAGAAATGCTCAAGATACAAGACAATGAGCAAGGAGAACCGAAGACTCAAGGTCCACTCATTGTATCTGGTAAAGAATAATGCAGCCAATATTCTGTGCTGGTTAATTAGGATTTTTCATATAATAATAATCTTTATTTATATAGCGCCAACATATTCTGCAGTAAATTACAATGTAGAGGATCCAAGTACCGACATGACCCCGAGGCATCGCTGAGGTAGCTTTGCCCTACTCACCTGTCAAGTCACACATACAGCCAGACCACACCCTCCCTTTTCCCCTTTTCTTCTTCCCTTGTCCCTTCGCTCCCGTGGCCCCACCAATGATGACACTGACTACCGACTTGGAATGAATTGGCCACAGCAGCCGTTTTATTAACAATACAAACATATAAATATAACAACCAGTATAAATACATAAATAACAACTCCTTAACTGTATATATATATATATATATACATATATATATAAGCGAATATGTACAGCCACATACCCTTACCCCAAAACCTAAAGCTCCATTTTAACCAATGTATCTAATATATATATATATGTATATATACCTCCCCAAAACACTATCCCCAACAACCAAGACACAACCGTCCATGGGGCCAAGGTCCTTGGAGCTACCATCGGCCCGGCGACCAAACTCCCCGAAGGGAACAACCCCCGTTACCCCTAGCCATACTCCACTGGCTCGGGGGCCCAAAAGCCATACTTTATGGCTCCACCATTTTGCTCCTCCGGGATAACACCCTGAAGGAGCCCCCCTTCGCCGGGCCGACCCAATACCAAAATTCTGAGGGAATCCTATCCCGAAGGACTCCCTCTCCAATTATTCATCCAACCCCAGGAACCTCAGCCGCCACCGTGAGTGTGACATGACCACCTCATGTACGCAACACCCCCCACCACACCTAGGGCTCTTTCTATCCCTTCTTGCAACCCAGGGGCCCAAAAGTCTAAGCCGACAGCCGTCAGGTGAACCCCATCCCGTCTCCAGAAATTGCCTTCACCCGACTCTGGGTGCCGCACCAATACCCCCCCCGTTCCGGGCCACAAATTTTGCTATTGCCCTATTAATATTCACCCGAGTGCGATTTATGCTTGACACTGAGCGAGCCCCCCTCCACTGGTGCCAGAATACAATATCCGACCAAACTATCACCAAATTCGGATAGGACGTCCATAACTGCAACAGGTCATGCTTCACATTCCGAACCAATTCCCGGGACGTCAGGGATCCTAGATCATTGCCCCCAGCATGCAGCACCAGGATCTCCGGAGGCCTGTCCCACTCTGCATACCGAATAAACTCTGGCACGACCCCCAGCCACCGCATACCACGCCGTCCAATCCAACGAATCGTCGCCACGTCCCGGGAAAAACCCAGTTGCCGCCCGTCTGGTCGAACATCAGCTCTCTCTGCGCCCCAAAACACATATGAATGCCCCAGAATCCAAACCAACCGCGGACCGGGAGCTGGAAGAAAAAGAAACAAGTGCATAAAACCCAACCCACGCGTCTCCCAACCCCCCTTTTCTTTAACTGCTAGACCCCGCCACCAAGTGTGGGCGAACATAAATCCTAAACCTGTCCGATTCCCACCTCCCAATTCTCCGCACCAAGTCCGGACTTAAACCCCAGCCAGCGGCCTCCGTCGCCGCCCCAATTCGAAAAGAGTGCGGTGCAAAATCAGAACCTTCAAGACCCAACCGCTCCAGACTTTTACGGAAGACCACTGAAAATTGGAATCTGGACAGATAAGACCCATCTTCGTGCACCAGGACAGGTCCATCTGACAAAAAACCACGGCGTCCCCCCGGTCCCAGACATCCGACGACTGTAAACCTCCGCCCCTCCTCCGACTAGGAGAAACAAGCTCCCCCACTCGCAATGCACCGAAAAATGCCAGTGAGAAAGCCAATCTAAATAGGGATAACTCGAACGAGGTGCTCGCCACGTCCACCAATACCCCTCAAGCCGCTTTAACAGGGCAAAGACCACCGGGTGCCGTGAATCCTTAGCCACCAGGCCATGTCTAAAACCCCTCAACGCCCGTGTGATCACAAAAACCTTAGTGAGGTCCCTACTCCTCCGCCACTGAAAACCGAAAGCCAGCCCTGACATAAACTTGGACACTTTTGCCGCCAACCACCCACTGCGATGTACGTGCGCCACCAAGCACAGCAGTGCCCCCAGCTCATCCTCCTTTGAGGAGATCGAATCAAAATCCCTCAACCACTCTGTCAAAAAACCCAAGCCGCTTCATAAGCACGCCAGGTCCCCCCTGCCAACGAAGCACGAATCAAATGGTCAGCATCCCGGAGGCCACGTTCCAGAGATGATGAGGGCACTCCTCTCCCACGACCTCCGCTGATGGGGCCAGAGCCATGAACCGCTCCCACTGCAAGCGAGACAGAGAGTCAGCCACCCCTTTCAATACCCCTGGAACATACTCCGCCACTACCCAAGAGTTCAGCTCCAAGCAACGGAGCACCAATAACCGAAGCAGGCGAACTACTGGAGGGGATGAAGCTGACAAGTTGTTGATGGCCTGAACCACCCCCAAATTGTCACAATGAAACCTGACTTTCCTGTCTCTGAACCGGTCCCCCCACAGCTCCACGGCTACCACACTGGGGAAAAGTTCCAGAAAAGCCAAGTTCCTTACCAACGGCGAATTCACCCATGAGTCAGGCCACGGGGCCGCGCACCAGCTCGTGCCGCAGATGACCCCAAAGCCCGAGCTGCCCGCTGCATCGGTAAAAATGTCCACCTCCTGATTCGACACCTCCCTCCCCATCATAATGGACCGACCATTATACTTCGCTAAAAAGGTTCCCCAGACCACCAAATCCTCCCTATGCTCCTGATTCAAGCGCACAAAGTAATGCCGCTTTTTCACCCCAGCGGTCGCTCTAGCCAAGCGCCGACAGAAAACCCGGCCCATTGGCATAATCCTGCAGGAAAAATTGAGCTTGCCCAGCAGTAACTGTAGCTCCCGCAGAGACAAATTCCTCAACCGCCCTACCCTCTGAACTTCCTCCTGTAAGGCCCGCAGCTTATCCCCTGGCAACCTACATTTCATGGCAACCGTATTGATGCAAATACCCAGAAAGTTTAAACAAGAAGAGGGGCCCTTAGTCTTCTCTGCTGCCAGAGGGACCCCAAAACGATCCGCCACCCAATTCAGCGATTGCAACAATGACCCGCAAACTGGAGAAACCGCCGGGCCCACACACAAGAAATCATCTAGGTAATGGATGATGGAAGTCAGACCCGACACATCCCGCACTACCCACTCCAAAAAGAAACTAAACGCCTCAAAATAGGCGCAGGACAACGAACAGCCCATCGGGAGGCACCTATCCACAAAATAACTTCCCTCCCAAAAACACCCCAACAAATGCACACTCTCAGCATGCACGGGCAACAAACGAAAGGCCGATTCGATGTCTGCCTTCGCCAACAACAACCCCACCCCACAACGTCGAACTAACGCTACGGCCTCCTCAAAGGACGTGTAAACTACTGAACACAACTCTGGATCTATTCCGTCATTAACCGAGCACCCCTTCGGGAACGATAGGTGATGTATGAGCCGAAACTTGTTTGGCTCTTTTTTGGGTACCACCCCCATCGGTGACACCACTAAATCCGGAAAAGGTGGCCTTGCCAAAGGCCCCGCCATTCTCCCTAGCAACACCTCCTTCCTTAATTTTTCCGACACCACCGACGGATGCTCATATGCCGACTTCAGGTTTTTAATTGAAAATGGAACCTGATGACCCGGAGGAGGGATCCTGAACCCAAACGCAAAACCCTCCTGCAATAACCGCGCCATCACCTGATCCCTAAACCTGGCCAGAAACGGCTCCATCTCGCGAAGCCTCACCGGCGTCACCCCCATAGCTATTGGCATTCCCTCCTTTTCCCTTGCCTTTCTTGAAGCACCGGGAAACCGCATGGGAGGCGGCTCCGCAAAACGAACAGATATGCTTAAATTTGCATCCTGTTCCGAATTTACATTGCCCGCTGTTAAACTGCCAGCAGGCCCCTTTCTGCCCCCCCACTTGTGCCCCTGTCCCACCCCCGCTAGTGGAACCTCCATGGCCGGCAGCGCCGGCCCCCCCATGAAAGGGCTGGCCAAACTTCGTGGGGGCCATAACCTTTAACCACAGACCAATATCCTTTTGGTCCCAACGAATCGACGGCCTGACCGCTTTCCTCTGCCTGAACCCCTCATCATAACGCAACCAAGCCATGCCCCCATATGCCCGCTGCGCCTCTCCAATCGAGTCCATATAACAAAACAGCGCCGAGCAGTTTTCCGGCGCCTTTTCCCCAATCACGCTTGCCAATATGGCAAACGCTTGCAGCCAATTGGTAAACGTCTGGGGAATCAGATGCCACCTCCTCTTTTCCTCCTCTTCCTTCTTGCTTTCTTCCTTTTGCCCCTTGTCCAAATAAAATTTTTCCAAGGGGAGGAGGGAGAAAATCTCATCATATTCCTCCTTCCAAATCTTCTCGCGCACTTCCTTCTTTAAGTGCGCCCCAAGCGGACCCTCAAAGCAGACATACACCTCACCCCGGGCCCTGTCGTCCAACCGCACGCTATCCTGCTGCTCCTTGTCAGTTTGCACGGATACCGTAACACCACTGCTATGTCTTGCCAGCCCAGAATCCACTTCAGAATGCCCCGCTCCTACCTCCGCACTACCGCTGCCAAGCCCCGCTGGTGAAACCCACGCCCCCGGGACCCCCACTACGGATCCCCCACTCTCCATACGGGCCAGCAATGCTCGCACCACGTCCGCCAAGCCACCTGCTTCCACTCCAGCCCCCGCTGCGCCCACCCCCGAACAGCCCCTCTGGCCTTGTGCTGAAACCCCACTCCCTACGCTGTCCGCACGGGATCGCAACAGCAGGGGAAACAAACCAGACATAGATGTGTACTCACCAGGCTGCGTGGGCGCTGTGAACCCACCAGCCGTTCCCTGCAGCATTCGTCCATCGTCGCGCTGCCAGATCCGGTCGTCTGCCGTTGCCCGACAGCCCGGGTCCAGGCCTTCAGACCCCATCCGGGGGAGGCCGACCGGCGCAGGCTGTGGGGGGATCGTCGCTCTCCATCCTCCTGGCGGAGCACCTGTCGCTGCTGACGCCTCCCTCTCAGGGCGACCGGTTGTTGCCTGCTGGGACCGCTCGGGTCAACACCCCCGCCGATCCTTCCGCTGTCCCGATTGCCCGTCCTCCGCCGCCGGGCAGTCCCCCCGACCGGAACTTCGCCAGGAGGGACTCTGCCGTAACCACCGACCGGATCGCTGGCACAGGGGCGACAGCTGGACCCTCCCCAGGCTGATTGACAGGTCCGCTGCCCCCCGCAGAGCTCGCCGGCCCACTTGGATTCCTCCCGAGCCGAGAGGACCGACCGCGGGCCCTTGGGCGATCCCCCCGACCCGGAGGGTCCCCGGAGGGGCTCCGCCGGCGACGGCGAGCCCTCGGTGTACATTCAGGGCTCAGCCTTTGCGGAGGCCTGGCCCGCCTTCTGCGCTCGCTCCTGTCTTCCAGCTGAAGCGCTTCCACAGGTCCTGGACCACTGACCGGACTGCCTCCTGAAGCCACGCAGCCCCTCTTGCTGCCACCAATCGCCTCAGTTCTTCCACCTGTGGGTCGGCCATGATTGGAGCACACAGCGGGGGGCCTGCACTATTTACTCCCACGGCGCGCTGTCTGCTCCTCAGTGCCGACGGGCGGGGCTTAAATAACCTTGCCCGCACGTCCGCACCGTTAGCCACGCCCCTCGAACGCATCATCGCTCCGGACACGCCCATCGAGCTGGGTCATATCGCGCCTCCCCCGAGGGGGGGCGGGGCCCGTTCCGGCGCGTCACTTTATACTGTAAAAAGCTACTAACAGATCAGAGACAAGGCGTGAGGGCCCTGCTCACAAGAGCTTACAATCTATTAGAGTGTATGGGTGAGACAAAGCTTGAGAAGTGCTTGGCTTACATAATGGTTCGGCCATGTTTCATAAATATAGGGTAATATACCTAAATGTGGATGAACCTGGCACCCAGACAGTACATCTATATACAGACAGTACATCTATATACAGATCAACGCCTGTGAGTGTCCAAGTGCACAGAGTGATAGAAATGTGTAGTACAAAAAGCTGGCGGTTAGCAAGTAGGGATCTTGGTTGGCCTGGCTAAGAAGATGTATTTTCAGGGTGTGCCTAAAACTAGGAGGGTTATGACTGTGCCTGATCATACAGGGTAGCAGGGTCAATATAACTGGTGCAACGTGCAAAATTTTGGAGGCGAACATGGGAGGTTTGGATGATTGAGGCATGTAATCTAAGATCATCAGCAGAGCGAGGAGACCAGGTAGGGTGGCAGACAGTGAGGATGGAGGAGATGATGGTGGTGGTGGTAGTGGGGGGGTGCTGCGCTGTGGAGAGAGTGGGTAGAGTAGTAGACAAAGATGAGGGAGGAGATGTCTGAGGGTGTAGTGCTGTGGAGAGAGCGAGTAGGGTAGTGGATAGAGGTGAGAGAGGAGATGTAGGAGGGTGCAGTGCTGTGGAGAGAGCGAGTAGGGTAGTAGACAGAAATGAGGGAGGAGATGCAGGGGGTGCAGCACTGCGGAGAGCTTTAAGGGTGACTGGTGAGTTTATGTTGTATCCTGTACTGAATGAACCAGCGCAGTGACTGACATAGGGTAGAGACATCAGTATAGCAGAGAGAGTGGGTAGGGTGGTAGACAGAGATTAGGGAGGAGACGTAGGGGGTGCAGTGCTGTGGTGAGTTTTATGGGTGAGAATGGTTAGTTTCGTTGAGAGTGGTTAGTTTATGTTGTATTCTGTACTGTGCAGCGAATGACACAGGGTAGAGGCATCAGTATAGCGGCTGGAGCCTGACTGCTGCATTCAGGACAGATTGGAGAGGGGAGAGTTTACAGAGAGGGAGTCTGATAATCAGGGAGTTACTGTAGTCAAGACGAGAATGAATGAGAGCAACAATGAGGATTTGTGTTGTTTCTGCAGTGAAAAACGGATGGATTCTGGAGATGTTCTTGAAGTGAGGTTTTTGATAAATTGACTGCACACGACAATTATTTTGTTACAAACACACAAAGGAGTATTTTATTACAAAATTTACTACAGGCTCCTTTGTGTGTTTGCAACAAAATAATTGTAGTGTGCAGTCAATTTATAAAAATTTTTTGGACTCATATGGTCTGACTTGCACCTTCTACACACATTCTATTTTACGTTGTGCTTTTCCCTATTGAAAACCTTTCTTGAGGTGCAGGTGACAGGAGCGGGCAAGGGATTGGATATATGGGGTGAAGGTCAGGTCAGAATCTAATATAACCCCCAGACAGCGGGCCTGCTGCCTAGGAGTTATGGTAGCAGTTTAGAGATGAAGGACAGGTTTGAGACTGGTAGGTAGTTGGCAGTGCATGACAGGTCCAGAATGGACCTTTTTAGTAAAGGGGTTATAGTAGCTTGTTTAAAGGAGGATGGAAAGATCCCAGTAGAGAGAGAGAGGTTAAAGATTGCAGTTAGGTGAGAGATGACAGCTGGAGAAATAGACTGGGCAAGGTGGGAGGGAATGGGGTCGCTAGAGCAGGTGGTGGGACGAGCAGACAGGAGAAGCCTGGACACTTCTTTTGTCATTGGGTCAAGTACTGAGAGCAGACTAGAGGACGTGCAGGAGGGGACGGGATGGGTATCACTTGTGGACTGAGAGATTAAGTGAGTGTCCAGGTCTAGGTGGAGCTCATTTATATTGTGTAGTTATTAAATTCAATATAAAACTGTCTGCAGTTTGGGTAGCCCAAGTTGTATCTATGTCAATGCAGGGGGTTGAAACTATATCAGAAAAAAAACAATTATTAAGATAAATTAAGAAATTAACCAACACAGAATTTAAGAATTAAAAATGAAATGGTATTAAAAAGCACAGGGTTACTTCAAAATTGTATCTTAACTGTATCCCTTATACTTATTTATATGCAGTCGAGTCATTATTATGACTAATATCCAGAGTAATTGGTGTGAGCAGCATGGACAGCAGCAAGACGGGCAGGGAGTGACTCTAACAGGTAATATTAGCTGTCCCAGGTATCTGGATCCCACAGCTGTTGGATGGTCTATAGAGCCACCACCACCATCCAGGGACCCCACACAAATTCCATTAGGTTCAAGTCTGGTGGATTAGGGGCTAGGGTAGTGCTTGGAATTCTTGGTCAGACTCTTCCATCCAATGTCAGACACTTCTATCCATGTGACATGTCGCATTGTCTGGCAGGAAGAATACCTTCAAACCCAGGAAAGACAATGAGTATATATGGGAGTATGAGATCTGCAAGGATGGATTCATACTCAGACCAGTTGTGAAAGCCTTCCACATGAATTAGTGGCCCAGAAAATACTACAAGAACATTCTCCAAACATTAAAAATGCCAACACAAGCTGGTGTTCTTCCAGCAATGGTTGCAGAATGTTTGATCTCTGATGTTTCTGACTTGATATGCCAATATCCATCCATTTAATGAAGCAGAAAATGTGACTCATTGGAGAAGAAAACTGAATCAGCAGAGGTCCAATTCTGATACCACCATGAAAATTGCAGCTTTTCTGCTGATGCAGGTTGGTTGGCAGAGGAGCCCTGGCATCCATCTGCTCTGGTGCCCCATACACAGTAGGGTTAACAGAGATGCAGTGACATCTGTCTGCTCTGGGGCCCCATACACAGTAGGGTTAGCAGAGGAGCAGTGAAATCTGTCTGCTGCGGGGGCCCCATACACAGTAGGGTTAGCAGAGGTAAAGTGACATTCATCTGCTCCGGTGCTCTATACACAGTAGGGTTAGCAGAGGTGCAGTGACATCCGTCTGCTCCGGGGACCCATACACAGTAGGGTTAGCAGAGGAGCAGTGAAATCCGTCTGCTCCAGGGCCCCAAACACAGTAGGGTTAGCAGAGGGGCAGTGAAATCTGTCTGCTCCGGGGCCCCATACACAGTAGGGTTAGCAGAGTAGCAGTGACATCTGTCTGCTCCGGGGCCCCATACACAGTAGGGTTAGCAGAGGTGCAGTGACATCTGTCTGCTCCGGGGGCCCCATACACAGTAGGGTTAGCAGAGGTGCAGTGACATCGGTCTGCTCCGGGGGCCCCATACACAGTAGGGTTAGCAGAGGTGCAGTGACATCCATCTGCTCTGAGATCTCATACACAGTAGGGTTAGCTGAGGTGCAGTGACATCCGTCTGCTCCAGAGCCCCATACACAGTAGGGTTAGCAGAGGTGCAGTGACATCCATCTGCTCCGGGGCCCGATACACAGTAGGGTTAGCAGAGGTGCAGTGACATCCGTCAGCTCTAGGGCCCATACACAGTAGGGTTAGCAGAGGTGCAGTGACATCTGTCTGCTCCGGGGCCCCATACAGAGTAAGGTTAGCAGAGGTGCAGTGACATCCGCCAGCTCTAGGGCCCCCATACACAGTAGGGTTAGCAGAGGTGCAGTGACATCCGTCTGCTCATGGCCCCATAAGCAGTAAGGTTCGCTAAACTGTTGTTAAACTGGTCACCCTCTGGTTCATTTTGGTGGTGAGCTGCTCCCTTGTAGCTCGTCAGTCTGCCCTCGCGCACCTTTGCAGCCGACATCCACTTCTCACATCAGTGGCACATGGTGCTCCGCAGTTTTCACGTCACTTATTCACAATGGCGCCATTTGTCCACTCATAATACACTTTCATCCCAGCAACACATGAACAGTTTGCAGATTGCGCTGTTTCAGAATTGCTGACATCCTTTGAAGCCAATAATCATCTCTTTTTGAAACTGATAAATCATCCCTTCTACCTATGACAACACTGAGGAATATACAGTCAAGGCCAAAAGTTTTGAGAATGATACAAATGTTAATTTTTACAAAGTCTACAGCATCAGGTTTTATAATGGCAATGTGCATATACTCCAGAATGTTATAAAGAGTGATCAGCTTAACAGCAATTAATTGCAACGTCAATAGTTGCCTAGAAAATGAACTTTTCCCCCAAAACACATTTCCACTTCATTGCAGGCTGCCTTAAAAGGACCAGCTAACATCGTTTCAGTGATTGCTCCATTAACACAGGTGTGGGTGTTGATGAGGACAGGCTGGAGATCAATCTGTCATGATTAAGTAAGAATCACACCACTGGACACTTTAAAAGGAGGCTGGTGCTTGGCATCATTGTTTCTCTTCTGTTAACCATGGTTATCTCTAAAGAAACACGTGCAGTCATCATTGCACATACCACAAAACTGGCCTAACAGGGAAGAGTATCGCAGCTAGAAAGATTGCACCTCAGTCAACAATCTATCGCATCATCAAGGAATTCAAGGAGAGAGGTTCCATTGTTGCCAAAAAGGCTCCAGGGCGCCCAAGAAAGACCAGCAAGCGCCAGGACCGTCTCTTAAAAGTGTTTCAGCTTTGGAATCGGGCTACCAGCAGTGCAGAGCTTGCTCAGGAATGGCAGCAGGCAGGTGTGAGGGCATCTGCACGCACTGTGAGGCGGAGACTCATGGAGCAAGGCCTGGTGTCAAGGAGGGCAGCAAAGAAGCCACTTCTCTCCAGAAAAAACATCAGGGACAGACTGATATTCTGCCAAAGGTACAGGGAGTGGACTGCTGAAGACTGGCGTAAAGTCATTTTCTCTGATGAATCCCCTTTCCGAATGTTTGGAACATCTGGAAAACAGCTTGTTCGGAGAAGACAAGGTGAGCGATACCACCAGTCTTGTCTCATGCCAACTGTAAAGCATCCAGAAACCATTCATGTGTGGGGTTGCTTCTCAGCCAAGGGAATCGGCTCTCTAACAGTCTTGCCTAAAAACACATCCATGAATAAAGAATGGTACCAGAATGTCCTCCAAGAGCAACTTCTCCCAACCGTCCAAGAGCAGTTTGGTGATCAACAATGCCTTTTCCAGCATGATGGAGCACCTTGCCATAAAGCAAAGGTGATAACTAAATGGCTCAGGGAACAAAACATAGAGATTTTGTCCATGGCCTGGAAACTTCCCAGATCTTAATCCCATTGAGAACTTGTGGTCAATCATCAAGAGACGGGTGGACAAACAAAAAACCAACAAATTGTGACAAAATGCAAGCATTGATTGTGCAAGAATGGACGGCTATCAGTCAGGATTTGGTCCAGAAGTTGATTGAGAGCATGCCAGGGAGAATTGCAGAGGTCCTGAAGAAGAAGGGTCAACACTGCAAATATTGACTTGCTGCATTAACTCATTCTAACTGTCAATAAAAGCTTTTGTTAATCAGAATATGATTGCACTTGTATTTCTGTATGTGATAAAAACATCTGACAAACACACAGAAAAACCAGAGGGCAACAGATCATGTGAAAATATATATTTGTGTCATTCTCAAAACTTTTGGCCATGACTGTATGTGTAGACAGCCCATCACACACTTTTTATATCCGTCAAGCCAGCTCGCCACACTTGACTTCTTTTATGAGCTGTGCGCTGCCAATGTCGAAAGTAGGAAGTGGTCATAATAATGTGGCTGGACTGTATATTTGCTGATTTAAGGTTAGTAACCCTGAATTTCCCTCATTAGACTTCTTCTAATCTGCTATCTCCGAGTTATTTTAGTGTTTAATACCCACTAATGTCAAGCATGACAGTGATCAGAGGGGTTAGTGTGTGACCCAGCTCTTCCTACATTGAAGGTCACATGCCCTTTGCCTTTTTTCCTGGCTTTGTTTGGTGCCAGTAGTCACTGCACCTCTGTAAATCAGGCACAACTGGATGAGCAGAGCATCGGGATGGTTGATGCTCTGCTCCAGAGCCTGGCACCGCAGAAGGAAGGTAACGCATAAAGCAGCACATCCATGGCTGTAATGTATGGTTGCCTCCTGCAGCAGCTCTGTAACAGTGTTTCTGAGCAGATGGTTGTTCTCGTTTACATTGTAATATACAGATGTTAATTGGCCAATTACATTTCTGTGCGGGGAAACACAAGAGCTCGAAACACATTGATGTTTTGTGGGAAACACAGCTCAACCACAACACTACTACTTCTTCAGCACATTAATGCAATATACCGCTCAAAACAACGTGGAAAAATACTGTGCTGACCAATAATCTATTATTTTTAAACAATTGGGAAACTGCTCACTTTAAGGCTATGTCCACACGGCTTATTAATTACGCCCCGTAATTACGCCGTGTGGACGGGGGCGGGGCGGGAGTGGGGGCAGGAGCGGGGGACTGGCTTTTACGCCACTAGTAAATGACCTGTCACTTATCTTCCCCCGCGGCGGATTCGCCGAGCAGGGAGAGGAGACGTAATCCATAGTTCTCTATGAGAACTGTGGATTACCGTAATGACTGGGACGGATTCCAGCTGCAATTTGCGCACTCCGGCGCGTAATTACGGACTGAAATACGTCCAGTTTTAAGCCGTGTGAACATGGCCTAAATTTTCAAGTATAAACAAATTTTACATTCATGGAAAAATTGAGTAGCAGAGCAAATTTCATATGGCAACATCCCAAAAAACTTTGCATTTTTGTTCTTAATTTAGTATTTATTGTAATATTATAGTGTCGAAAAGTCATATAGCAGATGTCTAGCTACAGTATATTGGGTGCATAGGCATAATTATAGCCATAACAGCCACAGCAACCGCTATGGGGCCCACAGGTCAAGGGGGCCCACTTAGGTACTAAAATATTGTAACTTTTTATAGGGAATGATACATTTGTGACTTTCTGCAGTAATATGTTTGTTCTCTCATAAGTGGCGGTATTATTTATACCGTTAGTTATTGCTACGTACAATATGTTGGTGTTTCTGTTTTCTATCATAATTTCTGGATACGGGATGAACCCCCACTCACTACTATTGAGCCAAACTACTGTATATATTGTGGGAGATTAGCTTCAAAAATGGTCGGCACAAACGGGTTTTTGGATGCCAAAACAATAGGGTGTTTATTTACACAGCAAAACAAACAAAAGTATAGCAAACAGGAACAAAAGTCTCCAGCCGGAGTTATCACAGCATCCGGTTATAGTCCATACATATCACAAGCAGGTGGCTTAGATTCAGCCAAATAGATGGATGTCAGCATACCAAAATGTGGTGTGGTCCACGTTCAGGGTAGCAGGACAGCGTCCTGGAGCTCCCTTCCAAACTCCCAACTGCAGCACACTCTGGAGGGAAATGGCAACAGAATCCTCAGATCACACTCCTCACCCGAGGTCTGCAGGCTTTAAAAGGCCTCAAAGAGGTCCAGCAAAAACCCGGACTGTATCGTGGGGACAGCCTCCCACCCTCGCTACAGCTGTCCCAGAAAAGGAGCCCATGAAAGCTGCGTAGCAGCTATACTAACTAAACAGATGAGTTAGTAACCTAATGTCACTAACTACGATGCTCCTTTTCTCCACCGAGCTCCTTGGACTATGGTGGCACATAAATTGCAGATCAGGTGCTGCCGTTTGGTCACATGGAAAAACTGGGGTGTACCGATGGACCGTCCAGCGTGACATACTTGAAACCTTGACAGCCCATATAGCAACCTTCCTGGCACATATTCACCATCTATGACTCTTCCAGCCAGTTGCCAACAATATATACTGTATATACCCTTTTGAATAAATACACATCTCATTTCTGGTGTTAAATGGCCACAGCTTTTATGTAAAGCTACATGATTACTACAATCACAGTAAGGAGTCAGGTGCAAGTATGTATTTGGGTTCACAGATACCGTGAGATCCCCCAGTTGAGTGTCACACCGCGATTGGCAAGACCACAATCAAGGGGTGACATGTTCTGGCCTGACATTCTAGCAAAGACAGTCCACTTCCAGCAAGGCCCTGAACAGAGATCTTCACTCCACAGCCAAGCTGCCCCTGGAAGACCATTACCCCCATCATTCAGGCTGGTCTCCAAGGCTTAGCCTGTCCACCACTATTACATTCAACAGCTTTTATTAGTTAAAATTGGTCCACCATCACTTGCCTGCAACTTCTACCTGACTCAACTTTTTTTTTTTTATTTTGTTATTTTTATATTCTTTTCAAGGCCTGTAAAAATAACATTTAAAACTAAATTAGGCAAAACTCCAAAGGTTTGCTTTGTTACTGTCATCAATTGCGGCAACATTTTGACACATTTGTTGGCGCACGGCAGCGCACATTAAGCCACTTCTACTTCACAAAAGTCCAATCCCATTTGATGAGGTCACACACCCTTTTGTTGGATGAGGTGCAGAAGTGTGTAAAAACTTTCTGCAACACATAATACATGTGATGTTAAGCATGCATGCCAGTACTATGGTGCAGCAGTTTTCTGGCGCAGTTTCCATTATAGATGTGTCTCAATGTTTCTATTTCAGTACGTGGTACTACAGTAACTCAGAGGCTGCACAACCAATGTCTTGGGATCACGTTAGACTCAAATCTGTCCTGTACTTCCTTAATTTTGTCACTTTGCACACGCATGTCACCTGTACCTCAAAATACATCCACTGTTGCTCTGATTTATTCTCCTTCTTAGTAGAACTCATTACTAATCGGTCTTCTCTTCACTAAATTCTCCTGTATCCAATTTATGCCAAGTGCAGCAGTCATGCTCATCATTCTGCCTGACTACAACACTGAGGCCTCGACCATGTGCCAGTCACTTCATTGGATGCTCATTCACTAAAGAGGGCAATTAACATCAATCTACCCTGTTAGACTGATGTTAAATTTAGGTTTAATCCCATATCTGCATATTGAAATGTAATTCATTAGTCCATACACCTAAGTTTTGAGATCTTTGCCTAACCTCCTTCTTGCATCGTGTTTAGACTTGGTTCCCCTCTGAGGCCCCAGGGTTCCTTCGACCCAAAAGGCCCGTTTACACGCTTTTTAAATGGGCCGTTTTCGGTCCTAATTACGCCCGAAAATGCGCCAATTTCGGGCCCAAAAACGGCCCCATTTCGGGAAACCAAATTCTCTAGAGAACTAGGATTTCTTCCCCTCCCCCGCCCGGCAAAAGCCCCCGGGGGGGAGATAATTGAATGTTTTTTTCCAGCGGGTATCCCCCCCGGCTACAGTGTAGTAAGGGGCGGAAAATTTGCCCCCCCCTGCTTACTCCCCCGCCCCGCCCCCCCCCGCCCACCCGTAATTGCGGGGGCGAAATTACTCCCGCAATTAACCCGTGTAAACATAGCCAAATTTCATTTCAAAATGGCCCCCGGGGGCCCCGATGGATTCTATTAATTACAATGGGTCTATTGGTTTTCTGCCATGCTGTCTGTCATTTCGACAGAAAAAATCGTGCAGTTTGCTACGCTATTTTTTTCCTCATTCCCCACGAACGCAATAAAGGTTTTAAATAAACCCTCTAAAACAACATGTGAACGGGCATAGATAGGACTTTTGTCAACTTATAATTTAAGTACAGTGAAGGAAATAATTATTTGATCCCGGCTGATTGTGAATTTTTGCCCACGACAAAACAAAAAACAGTCTATAATTTTAAGGGGGTTTGATTTTAACAGAGAATAAAAATACAAAAATAACCCAGAAAATCACTTTGCAAAAATTATATAAATTTGTTTTTTACAGAAAAATAAGTATTTGATCCCTCGGGGAAAACAAGACTTAAATAGTTGTGGCAAAAACCCTTGTTGGCAAGCCCAGCAGTCAGACGTTTTTTTGTAGTGATGATGGGGTTTTGCGCACCTTTTAATTTTGGTCCACCCTCTTTGCAGACAACCTAAAATTGAGTTTTTGAGGCGTCGCTTGGCAACTTGGAAATTTCAAATCCCTCCATAAGTTTTTCTAGGGGTTAAAGTGTGAGCCCCGGCTAACCCCACTCCTTTGCCCCAAAATGTGTTTCTTTTTGAGCCACTCTTTGTTCCTTGTTTTGCGTCGTCTTGTGGAAGACCCAGCCACGACCCATTTTTTAATGTCCGGCAGGGGAAGGGGGTTGTCATCAGTTTTTTCGGTACAGGCTCACCCTTTCTCCCATTGATGCGGGTTAAGTATCCGTGCCTTTAGCAAGAAAACTTTGAGACTCCGGTTCACTATCAATCAAAACGTTTAAGCCCCCCACATTTCAACGTGGTCTCAAATGGGGGCAGCCCTACCTATTTTTACCCTCAATCGAGCCAATCAGGCCTCTCCTGGGTCATCGACCCCCCATTTTTCAGAGGAAAAATAAAAACACCCAACCTGCAAAAGCTGCCCTTCTTTTTCACCGTGAGAGGGGGGGGGACAGAAACCCCAAAAAATGGAACCCCCCCCTTCCTTTCCATATAGGTTAAAAATCAAGTACACCAATAAAACTATTTCTGCACAAAAAAACAATTCTAAAAAAAAAGTAGAAAAACTGGGGCCCCGGCGGGCTGCGGCCACATGTAATTCTAATGTACACACCAAAACCGGCCAGCGGACATTTCTGCAAAAAGGGCAAATACCACTCGAAATCCTAAAAAGATTTATGCTATTTTCATCTAAAAAAAATTTTGGACTTCCCGGTTCACATTTCATACAAAACATGTTTAAGCTGCCCCCGACTTCAACTGGTCTCAAATTTTGGGAGTCCTACCCATCTTTACCTCTCATCGAGCCAATCAGGCCCCTCACTGGGTCCCGACCCCCCTTATTAGAGAAAAAAAATAAAAAAACCCAACCGCAAAGCTGCCCTTTTTATGACAGCCTGTGAGATGGGGGCCCGGGGACAGAAACCCAAATGGAAGACCCCCTTTCCCTTTCCATATAGGGGTTTAAAAACAATTTCACCAAGTATAAAGTTTGTTTTGCACACAAAAATTTGAAAAAATATGAAACTGGTGCCCCTGGCCCGGGGTGCGGCACACATTAATTCTCATGTACAACACAGACCGCCTTTAAAAAAGGAAGGGGTGCTTCCATTTTTGGGTTTTTTGTCCCCGCCCACCTCACAGGCGTCTAAAAGGGCAGCTTTGCAGGTTTGGGTGTTTTTTATTTTTTTCTCTGAATAATGGGGTCGGTACCGTGGAGGGCCGATGGGTCGATTGAGAGGTAAGTTTTTTTTGGATAGGGGCTGCCCCATTTGAACCACTTGAAGCGTGGGCACTTAAACAGTTCTGATCATTATATTGAACCCAGGTCCAAAGTTTTTCATGTATGTAGTGCATAAAGCTTCTTTAGGGTTTCGAGTAGTGTATTCCCTTTTAGCAGAGAAACACCCCCCAAAACATAATGTTTCCACCTCCATGCCTGACAGTGGGGCGGGGTTTTTTGGGTCATAGGGGATCTCTCTTCCTCCCCAAAATGGAGAGTGAGTTAATGCCAGGAGCACAAATTTTTTTCTCATCCACCCCGACCTTTTCCCCCAAACACTCACAGAATCCCCGGGGGTTCAAAAGGTAACTTTGGCGGGGCCTGCACATGTGCCTTTTGAGCAGGGGGCCTTGCAGGGGATGCAGGGTTTTAAACCATTCGGGATAAAGTGTTACCAGGGTTTCTTGGGATGGGCCGACTACCTTTAATCAATTCCCCCTGTGTAGTTTTTGGTATCTCCACCTTCCCCATGATAAGGATACCCACCCGGGGGAGATTCTTATGGGGGCCCCAGATCGATAAACCGACCGGTATTTGTCCTGTGCCATATCAAATTCTTATTTTCAATGAAGCTCTGTGATTTTAAGGATCTCAATATGTGCTGGCAAACTTTGCTTGTATACAACCAAGTCTTTAATGTATGGAAACTTTATATGTTTCCCTTTATTAGGCGTTTTAAAAAATTTTGCGCTTTTTGAAACTATTTTATTAAACCCCACTTGTATATTATACAGTATGGTGCCAGCACATATGTAGCATTATCTTGGCACTTGTGCGCCATATTTGAAGTGACATATTCTCACTGCGCTTGCCCAGACTTTTCTTATGGATATTAAGCGGCATCAAGTTGCACACAAGAGGATGATATTGGCGCATGCGCAGTTATGTTCGGGCACAGTTTGATTTTACAGGTGCTGGATACAACTTGGATATACAGACAAGAACTGGACTTAGATGTTTGTTAATTACCATCAATGTTTTTACAAGAGGGAAGCTTAGGAAAGACATATATAAAGGAGGAAATTTCCGTTTACTTTTCTCCTTTCTAAAAGTAAAACACTAAAGATCATCTCCTTTTAGGAGGTATAATTTGAGTTATCTGTCTAGGTCCCCTAGACATAAATCAGGATAGCATCATCATGGAGGAAACGCGTTGGAATGGTATTTGGTTGGGCCCATAGGGCTTGCAACTTCATTTACGGACAGCCTTTGATAAGTGGGGCCACCCTTTTTTGAGCGATTCCTCCACTTTCTGACAGGGATTCAATAGGACTAGATTAGGGTAAGTAGTATTGGGGCCCCGACGCCTTATCCCCGTTTCTTTTTTACTGGCTTTTGAATTCTTTATATGCCATTAAAAGTTTCATCATCTTGATCTGGGGACATGGATTCAGCATTGGATTGGACAGCAGTAAATATTGTGAGGCCAGAGATTTATTTATTCTTCTATTAGTGATTTATATAACTGTGTCCCCTGTTCCCCCTTAAAACTATTGTGTTTTTTGATCAGTGCCGTAATTTCATTTTAATAAACGTTAATAAAAGTTAAATTTTATATTTTTTCTCCTTGTGCAGTGTTAAAGGGAACCTGTCAGGTTGTGCCCCCCTTGCTGAAGGCAGCACAAGCTAGTGTCAGACCTGCTGTTTCCAGCGCTGTGTCCCTTATTCTGTAAGATGCAGCAGTTTTAGAGTATTTACCCCTCAAATCTTATTCATAAGCAGATGTGAGCCCCGCCCACCAAAGACTAGCCCCCGCCCACTGACAGTTATTCACATGTTTCTGCCTATTCAAAGTAATAGGTTTGTTAGTTGAGGTGGGCGGGACTAGCCTCAGGTGGGCGGGGATTGAAAAAACTGACCCCTGAATGACTCTTCGAATGACATCCCTTCTGGCTGAAAAACTGCAGATTTGAGCATTAAATACACGAAAACTCCAGCATCTTACAGAATAAGGGACACAGTGCTAGAAACAGCAGGTCTGACACTAGCTTGTGCTGCATTCAGCAAGGGGGGCACAACCTATGTGACAGGTTCCCTTTAAAGAGCTGACATCAGTCACGTACAGTTGAAACCAGAAGTTTCCATACACTATATAAAGGACACATCTGCAGGTTTTTCTCACTATCTGACATCATCAAAATCAGAATAAACCTTCCCCGTTTTAGGTCAATTAGGAACCAAAATTATTTATATTTGTCCAAAATGCCGAATAATGCGAGAGAGATATTTTAATAGAGGCATTTTCCATTATTTTCTGCAAATCAAAGTTTTCCATACACTATGATAACTATGCCTTATAAACAATTTGGGACCACCCATATGATGAATGGTCCATGTCAGGAACGTTTCAGGTTTATTGACAACTATCTAGTTAATCAGAGAGCACACCAGTGGATGTATTTTTAAATGCACACAGAAACACACTGCTTCTGAGTGTGTATCATCATGGGAAAGTCCAATAAGAAAGGAATACTAAAGACAATCAGAGAGCAAGATATCAGGAAGAGTATTGTGAGCACGTTGCACAAATCTGGATCATCCTCTGGTGCACATTTCCCAGATTACCTGAAGGATGTGCTTCGTTTCAAAGTAGCGTACAAAAACAATTATAATGCAAAGAACAAAACAAATGCTAATGTCGCAGGATAATCATAACTGGAAGAAACTGCTCAGGAAAGGAGACATGCAAAGAATATGAGACATGTTTTCTGGTGTCTCCAGAGATGACCATGCTTTGGTCCGGACATGTGCATGTCAACCCAAAAAGGAACAAAAAGCAACAAGACCAATTGTGAAGAATGCTGGTGGAAGCTGGTAAGGATTGTGTCGATTACCCCCAGTGAAAATAGAACGAGTAACTTAGATATCCACACATGGGCCTGAAAGGCCACAGATCTGCTCAGGGAATAAGCCATTACTCCAAAAGAAACAGTATAAAAACCATATCAAATGTTTTGCAAGATGCACAGAGTAACAAAAGTACCATACATTTATGGGACAAGTCAATGCTATCTAATAGTTAACATATCGGTTTTTGCTAGCGCCGAAAAAAAACATACAACGTCCAATGACCAGTTCAGCCATTTATTAAAGTGTTGCAAAGTGTTTAAAGTGTTGATCCATTCATGAAGGCAAAAAAAAAACCATGAGGTAGAAATCCAATTATTGCGCGACAACCTTTACAGACTGTTAATGCCGATAGTAGGCACATAACGGATGTGTATACAAAGTAATCAAACAATAAGCCTTCCTGACTCCAATCTGGGCAATCGGGAATAACGAATTCCTGGAATCAACGAGACGCCTCTCACTAGAAATTCACCGGTCACATTAATTACTATGTTATAAATTACATCTCTAGAAATGTATCCGAGACTCCTTCTTCGTAAATCCCGAACAGAGTCCTATAACTGTTATATATCAATGCTCCAAGAATGCATCCAAGCATCCTTCTTGGAAGCACTGTTTAGTGCGTAATTCCCCAATGTACAAAATTCCTCTGTGCAGAGAGTATCGCACAGGATCTCAAACCGCTCTTAAACGTAGGTAACAAGAATCCCATTTCCTATGATTATGTAGAGAAAACCGTGTTAGTCGATTTCCCGCTCAAGACATAGATGATTTCCCCCTTGTTCCATAGAGAGATACAGCACTGGTTATAATATAATAATCTTGGGTAGATGAAGTTCTCTAATAGGGCCACTTGAAAATATATGATCTAAAAACAACATTAGTTTGATAGAAAAATTGACGTAACGGCCAGCCGAAAAGCCTTCTTTTATCTCTAAAAAAGCTAAATACACGCCAATCTATGATAATACTTTCCTCTGGGTACTGGTAGTTCCAATCCCAGAAAACCTGTCTAATTATAAAATTTGTTGCCGCCATAATTGTAACCTGTTCGAAACCAAAAGACTAGCTCAGTCACCACAATGTTCCTTTTGTCCAACCTGTGCAATATCTGTTGCACCAAAGAACTGTAAACTACAATATTCCATGTAGATGGGTCTAACCAGTGACCATTGGTATCAGATGGAGAATAAAGTTCATCGATATGACCTGCATGATGCATAACTATGACCCCTTGTTTATTTACAGACCCATGATCCTTATTTGCACTTTGGCAAATCGCAGCTGACACTGGCTGCAACAGTTAAGTTTATCTGTCCACCAAATAGGGATTCCCAGGATCCTTCGTTCCAGTCACTTTTAACCGCAGTGTTTTTTTTTCCATTTTAAACAGTTTAATCATTATATGGATTTTTCGCGCTTCCCCATGTGCATAACCCTTGCATTTATCAGTGTTAATCCTCATCTGCCACTATCCTGCCCATGCTCGTTCCAACCAGGTTCCATCCAGAACCCTTTTGTAATAACACATAGGCATAATCCTCCAGTTTGTGGGATTCCTTTTACATGCTTAATATCAACTGACAAAGAACGATACGTTCTAGTCTATTGTGTCAATCCCAGTGTAAGAATCAATTTATGAAAAATTATTAAAGAGGATAGGGCCCCCAAGTAACTGAAGTCCGCCACAATAACAGGAGATCCAGGGTCTGAGTCATATGCACCGTGAATTACCACCTTTGTGTTTCGTACCCACGTGAGACCAGTTGCTTACACCCACTTGCAACACATAATTCCCCCACAGTCCAAGCATTCGTCATTTTTAACATATTTACCAACCATTATATGTGTGGAACAGTATCAAATTGCTTTTATGAAAGGTAAATCCAATATATTCATCCAGTGCCTCACCACGGACGGATCCAGGGTCTAGCACTGACTTCCCTCATAGAGAGCTGAATGAGAATTGAGTCCTGAGAGACTCGGCGAGACCTTCATGAACCCTATGCTGGAAACGGCGTTATCAGAATACCTAGGTATTTTTTTCTTCAAGCGAGATACTCTAGGATACAGCATCTCTGAGAAAAACCTTCAACATTTTTCTACCTACACATGTAGTAGTAAGGAGCCCTTAGAGAGCCTATAAGTTTTCCCAGGATCACTTTAATTGACGCCTCTTTTTTGATGAATATTGGCGACCGACATTTGTCAATCCGCAAATCCTTTGGGATCACATACCCGCCGTTAATTCGTAGACAGGAGTCATTAAATATTAAAAATAGGGGCCTTTTAATGACATTATTTAACTCCCTATAGAGACAACACGTGGTTAGTAATACCGTCAGGGCCTGTTGAGATTCGAGTCGTGATTTTTAAGTATCTGTCCTAAGGCTAGAGCGTGCACTTCTGTCGCTGGGTTAGACAAGAAACAATTATCGTTGGCGAGATTTACTCCTCCCCCCTTTGCTCATTCAACCATGCCAAAGCATCATCCATCTTTGGTAAATACAGTGTAGGAAGAAATTGTTTAAATAGGTTTGCTTTTTTTTCCTCATCGCCCTCTAAACTGTGTCTCTCCCTCAGTTCTTTTTTAAAGGGCCAACATTTTTACTTTTATAGTCTTTTTATAAAGATTTTAAACTATTTATAGGTTAAAAAAAAATTTTGGTTACTTTTACTTTCTATTGGGCAATATTGCTCTATCACTGTCATCATCTTTGCTATCCCATTTTATACATTTATTTATTTTATTTAACTCATTTTTATTATTTTCGTTGAAGCTAGTATTTTTTTGTGCCTCTTCACTCGAGCCCTCCTGTTTTTAAGTAGCTGAATACGCTTTCTTTTTTGTCGTATTTTATTGCCTCCTTTACACATCTCAGTTGATCCACATGTTGAGTTGATTTATGTTCCATGTTTGCCTAATTATTTAGTTTTTAACCATATGGTAAGAGTACCGCTATCTCACTAGTGGGCGCGCCTAAAGCATTTTTTTAAAGACATCCCCACGCTCCCATTTTATTTTTTATGTCTTCATTCACATTTTAAACACCTTGTCCCAGTCGAAAATCAGATTAAGTGTCCTCTCCGGTAAGCAGTGTCGAACATATTATTAGGCCGATCCCTCATGATCAATCGGAGTTGTTTTTGTCTGCGCTCCATGTCAAAAATCTCCTATCTCAGAAGGATAAATGGAAGTTTAATATATTATGGTCACTATTGCCCATAAGCGAGGGGTTGCCATACTTAATCAAAAACCCCCTCAACCGAACCGATTCTGGGGTAAGGTTAATATATGTATGATTTGACACACTTATCTGGTCAGGTCTAATTTAAGTGCACAATATTAAAGTCTCTCTAGAAGAGCATTTTCTCCTCCTTAGTTCGAGGTCAAGCTCGCGATATACTCTCATGCAGGCCCACCATTGGTTAAAGGAAGAAATTATCTTTAGTTAAAAACAAAAATCCTGGTTATCCTCACCTTTGGTGAAGAGCTACAGGTTTTCAGGAGTTCCGCAGTTTAATGAGTAACATGGGTAAGGTTAAAAGTCAGCCCCAGAATACACAGCCTCATGTCTGATTAGATGTCTATCATCTATTTTCGCATCTGAAGGAGCCTAACTTCAATGTGCGTTCTGTTATATTTGCGGAGGCCTTATAACAGACTCCTATTCGAATTAGATATTCATCTGTTTTAACCTACTACCCCCATATATTTCCTATAAATGATTCACAGACCTGTTCACTACCTTACCTATAGTATTTTTCCCGCAGTGTTTGCTTCAAGAACAGGATTTTACATAGAGAACAGACCACCCTCCCCCCCTGTCCGGTGTTTTACGGTACACATTCTGACGGAAACTAAATAATTGGAACTGTTTTGTCCATTTAAAAATAATGACAATCGTTAATTTTTGGAGGAAAATGGGGAAAAAGCCCAAGTTGTGGGTTGGAAGCCTAAGAACAAAACATCCCAAGCAGTCATAAACACGGGGAGAGGCAGCGTCATGTATGAGGGGGTGAGTCATTTGGCCATTAACCAAGTCAATGTTTTTCGTAGTGGCCATCACAAAAAAAGACCCTGATCTCAATCTCCTAGTTGGAATGACAGGTGCGAAAGGCAAGATGCAGAAACCTCGCAAACATGCTCAGTTACAGCATTCTGATCAGGAAGGAATGGTCCAATAATTCCTGGACAACACTATTGAGAGAAGCTTGGTGGCCAGGAGATCCAATAAAATTGACCATCCAGTCATACAGTTTAAAGGTCAATGCTACCCAAAAATACTAATGAAAATGGGATGCGGAAAGTCCTGTTTTGACTTTTCCAGAAAGTAAGAAAAATGCCCTTAAAGAATTCTCTCAATTATGTCCGCATTAGACAAATCTAAATAATTTTGGTTCCTACAGAAAAATTCACATAAAACGGTGAAGAGTTTATTCAGGACAATTTCACAGTCAGATAGTGAGGAAAAAAAAACTGCAAGATGGCGGCTTTTTCTTAATATAGTGTAAATGGAAAACCTTCGCTGGTATCATCTGTATATGTTTTGTACTCTAATAACTGAATCTGATAGTGTGGCAGTCAGCAGGGGCGTAACTACTGGGGGTAGCAGGGTTAGAGCATTTGCTACTGAGAGGGGCTACCCTGCGCTTATGGTGGTCCCCGGGGGCAAAAGCTGGCTACCCCGAGAGCGTCCTCTGCCAACGGCCGTTAACTGACCGGCTCCTGGGCCCACCGGACCAGTAGAACCTAACAGTTTGCACGTGCGCGCTGAACGTCGGAGTCCAGCTCGGGGCCCTTGCGCAAGCGACCCTCTGAACGCTCCGGGCCCTCCGCCCTGAAGGCGTTCCGGTAGGCAAAGCGCGGCTACCCGGGAGTTAGGCAAATGGAGCTGCCGATCACGCGCATCCGCTCTGCAACTTTCTCGCCTGCCACTCGTCTGGTGGCGTCCAACAGGTGGTGGCGACCGGCGGCATGCTGTGAGGTCGTGCACATCACTCGGCTGGCCGCCCGCGCTGGAATCGCATAGAACATAGCAGGGTCGACAATCTAAGAGCGGCCAGCGATAAGGAAGAACGGTTATGCGATCGGGGGAACGTGGACCGAGGGTAGTAAGAGGATTTGGTCCTTATTTTTTGTTGCCTGCCCCCATTAACTCCGAGCCTTTGCCTGCTAAAACAGCCCTCCCTATTATGCCTCGCCTGCCTATAACAGCCTACCCATATTCCTGCCCGCTGTCTATACAGCCCCCTATATGCCTGCCCTGCCATACAGCCCCCATTGTTCTGCCAAATTAGACCAAACAACCCCTATGGTGCCTGCCTATAGTACAGACCCCCTATATGGCCGGTCCCTTCTGCCTATACAAGCCCCCCTAATTAATGGCCATGCCTGCCTATACTACATCCCCCCTATATGCCTGGCCTGCCCTATACAGCACCCTATTTACTTGTTCATGTGCCTGCCCCTATACAGCCCCCATGTGCCATGGGCCTGCCTATACACCCCCATGTGCCTGCCTATAACAGCCTACCCCCATATATGCCCACTGCGCCCTGTGACCTATATACAGCCCCCTATATTCGCCATGCCCTTCTCTATACACCTCCCCTATATCCATACTATATCTCTGCTCTATACACCTCCCCTATAAGCCTAGCCATGCCTATAATACAATGCTCCCTATATGCCTAGTGCCTGCCTATATCAGTACCACCCTTATAGCCTGCCTGCCCTATAACCAGCCCCTATATTGCCGGTGCCTTGCCTGGGCCCTACACAGGCCCCTATATGCCTAGAGCCTGCCCTATACAGCCCCCTATGATGCCCTGAGCCCACCGTCTGACCTATAACCGTCCCCCCTAGTGCCTGCCCTATATAAACAGCCCCCTTATATGCGCCTGTCTGCCTTATACAAACAGCCCGCCTAAAACCGTAAGCCTTCCCTATACAGCTAACCCAAAAAAGCTGGACCTCCCTATACCAGCCCCCCCTATTCTATCCTGTCTCTGCCATAATACAGCCCCTGCGCTAATGCCGCCTCATGCCGCCTATACAGCCCCCTATATAGTCTATCGACTCCTGCGCTAAATACGAGCCCACCAAGTGCCGTGCCTATACACCAAAAGCCCCCCCATTTGCCCGCTTGGCTAACACCACCCATGTGCCCTGACCTATACAAGCCCCCTATATGCCTAGCCTAGCGGAGCCTATACAGGCCCCTATTGAAAGCCTTGCACTGCCAGCTATAAACACGCACCCTATAACTACCTGGTGCCTGCCCTAATGAGCAGCACCCTATATGCCTGCCTCACCTATACACCCCCCTTGTTCTGCCTGCCTATACCAATAACCACCCCACATGTGCGCGTGCATATACAGCCCCCGCTATATAATGCCGCCTGCCTAAACAGTCCCCCCTAAATAGCTGCCTTCTCTATACAGCCCACCTATACTCTCCCTGCTGCTCTAATACAGCCCCCTAAAAGCCTGAGCCTATACAGCCCCTATATGCCTGCCTGCCTATAACAGCCTCGCCTATACCCAATGCTCATGCATATTATAAACAGAGCCCCCTATATGCCCTGCCTTTATAACAGCCCCCTGATATGAGCCTGCCTGCCCTATACAGCCCCCAATATCGCATGCCTATGACTACACCCTATATACGCCTCTGCTATAACAGCCCGCGTATATTGCCGAGTGCCTATAATTAAACAGGCCCCCCTTAATGCCTGCCTATTACAGCCCCCTATACTCCCTGCCTATACAGCCCCCCCTATAAATCTGCTTCCTATACAGCTAACCCTCCCCATAATGCCACCTATAGCAGCCCCCCCCATATGCCTGCCTCCTATACTAGCCCCACATGCCGCCTTGCCGTATAGCCGCCCACATAGCCTGCCTGTCTACGTTATATGGAGAGGCCACCCTCTATAGCTACCTAAACTCCTATCCTATATGTCCCCTATACCCGACCTAAAACCCCTGTCCTTAACCTGAAAGTGGCTACCTCAAATTGCATACCTAAAAACCTCTGCCTATTTGGGACCCCATAAATATCCCTATTATAACGCCTAAGGGCCGCCTCGCCTAAAATGCGACATCCCCAGTGAAAAAAGTAGCGCCAGGGGGGGTCAGGTTCTGGGACATAAAGTCAGAGATTCTAAAATTATTTGTCCCTCATTAATACTGAGCAGGGGACAAGTGGTCGGGAAGATGACATCAAAGATGGTCCGGCACTGGACCAGGATGCAGAACAAGAAGAGAAAGTCCAAATGACCTAGGCTTTCCAGGAAGAAACTCAACCTGCTATCACAAGATGTAACTACACTTGTTATCCCACTTTATACTGACTACCAGACCTGTGATACTACCACGGTGTCTACACACTATATAGGTCCTGTATGGTGGTTATGATACATAGTCTGCAGAGCCTGTTAGTACATTTGTGTTCTACCATTAATAAGGAATGGTCATCTGTATGAGGGGTAATATAAAGCAGTCTGCAGACGTTCCTGGGTGTAACACCTGGCTGTGCTACCCACTTATGGTACGTAGTCGGTGGTTATATACAGTCTGCAGAGACCTGTGTACACTGGTATATACCTACCTACTAGTGGTCCAACTAGATAATTATTAATATTACTTACTATTAGACAGTATTGGTCTTTGTGTACTGCGCATCAGTAATAGTGTAGGGTTATTATTCAGGGCGAGTCCACTATTTGGTGGTAATTTGTGGGTCGGTGTCTTCCGGTGGGTGTAATGAATCAGGTCCTTGAAGTAATAATCAGTGTTATTGTTAATATTGGTTTTGGTATAGTGGGATTTGTTTTGGTAGCAATATAATAGTGGAGATGTATGGGTGAGGTATTTTGCCACTATGTATTATTCTACATTATCTAGACTGCATGTCCTGTACTATGATCGTGGTCAGGGAGGCTGGGCCGGAGGTGGGGGGGGGGAGAGGACCAACCAAAAGAGTTTGCTTTGGAGGCCCCTATAGGCTCTCTAGTTATGCCCCTGGTGCAGAGGATGATCGTGACGTTCAGGAATGAAGGGGTTAAGGCTTATTACGTTTCATTAGGAGAAGAGAATCAGATCAGATTTGTTTTTTGGTTGCGTCTTTCGATTCTTTAATTTACCACAGAGAATGTGTTTTATGTTCCTCTCTTCTCCTCCTCTATAAACTGATTAGGATCTCATAGACCTTGAACACGCACTTGGGACGGGGCGTCCACATTGAGATTCATTCAGGATCAATGGATATTGGGTTGCGGCTCCACAGTCACGCTGTAATGTTTCTCTCCCCTCTCTTGCCGCCCCACTTTCCTCCACACTTGTAGAAAATACACTTAAATTGAAATCCTCGATGATTTGCGGTGTACAGCCATTCTACGATACTGCCCTGTCCCCCGCATTCAGACCTCAATACGCGTAGAATATTCATGTTTGCTTATGAGAAAGCAGTGGCGGCGCCTGATGCTGGGAAAGCACAGCTCTGTATTCTGTACATGATCATTAAGGATACAGCTCCAGTTATAAAACAATGGGGTGTCAAAGAGAATCGTCCATTAAGACTCTAGAAACAATAACCTGCTGTCAAATAGGGTGTGTACCAAAGACAGGGTTAACGGTAAGCATAGGGGGGATTTCTGTTTGTGCACGCCCGAGTCACCCTTGCTGCATACCCGTGATGCATATCCTTTAAGGTTTTGGATACACAGATTGTTTCTTCTTTGTATCCTAAGAAAATGTCAGAAAAACAAATGGCTATGCGCACACGTCATATGCGTTTTCATTATGTGAGCACAATGACTTTAGCCTAAAAAAGGAATTAGGGGACTTGTTCATCATACTTGGGGAGAATGAGGGCGATATTGAGTTTTGCTATGAGGTTAAAAAAGAACAACACATAGAGAATAGGAAGAATATATTTCAGTAGTTTCACAGATGTAAATATATTCCACTTAAAACATAACTTTTAATAATTATTTTGTAAAATCAAGTGTACCAAGTATACTGAAACACATCTATCTGTCTATCTATCTATCTATCTATCTATCTATCTATCTATCTATCTATCTATCTATATACAGTGTCAAGCAAAAGGGTAACAGTTTTGAACTTTTGACTTTCAGGCTCCATATCTCACTATCCACTGCAGCTTTGAACGTGAGGCTACCATCATTTTATAGACAACCATCTTACCTATCTCATACATCAATATGATTTGTAACTATTTAGCATCTGCTTAGTTCTGCAGATTCTGGTCATGTAACTGCATTGTTACTGTTTTGCTCCTGGTGGTGGGACAATCTTTTTCTTCTAGATACTCCAAATTACAACCTGTTCTCACATTCCCTAATAGATAAGTGTGTTACTTGGCTGATTCCAAAGCAAGGTCACTGGTTCGAATCGAGGAGCAGCCATGAAGAAGATTTCCCACGAAAAGAGAAACAGCATCATCCAGCTCATCGATATCGTCTCTCGGCGAAGAAAATTGCCAAACTGCATTATAGTGACATGACACCTGAAAGAATATGAAATGAAGTCCAGCCACCCATTCCAAAGCCAAGAGGTGACGTCCAGGAAAAATATCAGTCAACATGTCGCTCATCACAAGGTCGATCAGTTCTAATGCGGCAAACACGGCAGTGGAGCGGCTCATAGGCTTTGTAAGAGTGAGATCACAGGCGTCCATGCAAGCACCGGGCAACACGCATTACCCAGGTCTGGAATGATGGCCCGAAAAAAGGATTAACATCATCATAAGAAGCGTTGGCTCGAGTTTACAAAAAAGTGTGAAAAGTGGACAGAAAACGTCTGAAAAATAGTAATTTGAATAATTAGATGAAACTCAATAGACCGGACTCTGATGGGGGCAAATGGGTTTGGAGAATCAAGGAAAAAGGGGGCTAATAGATTGAGAAATTTAAGGAAATGTCAAGTTCGGTGGAGGAAGCCTGAGGATATGGTGTTTCACAGCCAAAGATGTTGGATACTTGACCAGGATCGATGGTGACCTCAATGCTGAGCTCTATGTGAGTGTCCTACAAGATGAGTTACTTCATACACTCAAGTACTATAGGTATGAAAAGGACGACATAGTGTCCAGCAGGACAACGACCTGAAGCAGAAGTCAAGGTTGGAGAAGGAACGGTTCAGTGACAGTGAAGTAGAGTTGCTGTATTGGCCTCCACAGTCCCCAGACCTCAACCCAATCCAACACTTGTGGGTAGAGTTGAAGAAAATTTTTTTTCGTATCCAGTGTGCACCAACTTTAGGAATGCGTAGAAGAGACCTGGGATAAGATTTCGGTTGAAAAACATTGTTACTCTATTGCTTGGCACTGTATTTATATATTTTTCTTCACACTTGTAAATGACACAAGATATTACACAAGATACATATATATTGTGGCAGAGCGAACTTAGGCGGTCGCATGTTTCTGCCACGAGGTGAAATACAGTGGGATACCTGCTGCAAACGGGTCACCGGAAACCTGGTTTCGGTGGGGCAAAGCAACTATCTGGAGCCAGTAACTATATGTTACTGACACGTGCAGCTAGAATGGCTTCTTTGCAGCTAGTGATGGGTTGCCTTTCCCGGAATGGCGATAGCATTGGGTGGGTTGCCATTCCCATGTTTCAGTGGCAGGTCTTGCCAGGCCTATTAAAAGCCTGTCACTCCAGGTGTCCAGGGGGTGTGGTTTTGGCCTGCAGTTTGGAGGGACAAGGGAGCTGAGGAGAGGCTCTTACCCCCGAGGCTTGAAAGAAGCCTATACTGCGACATATGGTGAGAATACGGGTTTTTGGTAATGTTGGACAGTAGGTCTAGACCACGGATAGAGAGGGTCTCTATGTGTAAATGAGTTAGTGGCTGAGGTCTTATGTTTATGATTTGGTTTATGTAAACTGTGCCTGAGCTGGCTGTGGCCGGATTCAAAGAGAAGTCCAGTATCAGAGTGACATATATTGGTGTGCCAACACCATTCTGCCAAGGACAGCAATTCCGTGAACTAAAAGATCCCCCTGAGACTGTCCAAAATGGCGACTGGACAAGTGTGAGTCTTACAATATATATATATATATATATACACACACTAAACTAAGTATACTTACAGTAATACATGAATAACTGATACATGCTAGTTTAATTATTAAAATATATATATATATATTTTATATATATTATTCACACACACACACACACACACAACTGAAGTATGGCAACACTTACAGCCTCAAATACATGAATAACTGATGACATGCTGTTTCAAGTATTTAAGGTAATGCAATTTCCCAGGTAAACATTAGGTGACACTGGGGCAAAATATCCAGAAGATGCTTAATAATAAATTTATCCTATAGGGAAAGAGCAGTGAAGATACTAACCCTGAGCAGTATTCCCTAGAGATACCCTTAATGGAGAACCCTGCCCCGAAAAGGGTGACACCACAAAACTACTCGGTGTCTATATCACTGAGTCATGCTGTTGATTTTCTATTGAAATAAATTAGATTTTAACTGATTAAAATGAAGGGACTTGGGGCAACATGTATTTCGGCGCCCAGATGACATTTTTGTGTGCATTAGTAGTGTAGAATGAACCTGTTCTACTGTGGGTCATAGATTTCGTGTTTTCTAGCTCCAAAATGACAACTCGGGCTCAGGTAAACCACTTGTAACTTGGCCTACCTGTTCCAGCAGTAATGCGCCCAGTTTTGCCGTCCTCCCGTCATAAATGGGTAGAATCATACGTTTGTGGTGTGATACCCAGATCTTAGGCGCATTCCAAAGTGCCACGGGCGCCTGATAATGCAACTCATTTTGGAGTGCGCCTGATTATAAATCTAGTGAACAGTTTTTTGGCTGAAAGGACGCCAGACTACTGGCGCAGCCCTGTACATACATGTCGCCCTTAGTGCTTATTAGAGTGCTATATCCATTTTTTAGACCCCCACCTATGCTATATTTCAGTGACATACAGTGGCCCCTCAACATACAATATTAATAGATTCTGGGAAGACTGTTGTATGTTGAAACAATAACTCTATGTAAAACTGGAGATTGGTCCCAAAGCCTTAAAGAAAACGAATCCAGTTAAATTGCGTCTTTCCATATTACAACAGAAAAAGCTGCTGGAAGCTATAAATCACTTTCTATGTTGAGAACAGGAGTTTCTTTGGGTCATGTACTTTATACACAATGTACCAGAAAAAAATGGGTCCCTCACCTGGATCAGTACAGTACATGTAGTACCACACTGTACTTGTAGGGGCGCTATAGACTGCCCATCACTGCATGCACCTCACTAATACATGTAAGAGCAGTACAGGACATGTAGAACCGCATTGTACTGTAGAGAGGCGCTATAGACTGCCCATCACTGCATGCACCTCACTAATACATGTAAGAGCAGTACAGGGCATGTAGTACCGCACTGTACTGTAGAGAGGCAATACTTGACCGCCAATCACTGCATGCACCTCACTAATACATGTAAGAGCAGTACAGGACCTGTAGTACTGCACTGTACTGTAGAGAGGCACTATAGACCACCAATCACTGCATGCACCTCAATAATACATGTAAGAGCAGTACAGGACATGTAGTACCGCACTGTACTGTAGTGAGGCAACTATAGACCCACCAATCACTGCATGCACCTCACTAATACATGAAAGAGCAGAACAGGACTGTATTTATGCACTGTACGTAGAGAGGCACATATCCCGCCAATTCTGCATGCCCCAAAAATAATGTAAGGGGCAGTACGGGTTTTGTAGTACCGCACGTCTAGAGAGGAGCTATAGACCACCAACCACTGATGAAATCACAATACAAAAAAAAAAAAAAAAAAAAAAAAGTAAGAGCGTACAGGGTTAGTACGCTGACTTTGAGAGGCGCTATAGACCCCAACACTGCATGCACCTCACTAATACATGTAAGAGCTGTACAGGACATGTAGTACTGCACTGTACTGTAGAGAGGCACTATAGACCTCCAATCACTGCATGCACCTCACTAATACATGTAAGAGCAGTACAGGACATGTAGTAACGCACTGTACTGTAGAGAGGCACTATAGACAGCCAATGACTGAATGCACCTCACTAATACAGATGTTTTACAAGTAAAATATTCATGATTCCAGTGCAGCAGTGTCTGTCATTCTATGGTGAGCCCGGTTTCAAGATACAATGACCCATTGTATGGTGAATATATTGTATCCTGAGGCCACTGTAAGCTGAGGGACTACTGTATAAGAAGACACTTAAAGGAACACATACCCTATATAATATTGACAGCTGGAGATAAGAGCGTAGGAACGCAGTCACACCATATCCTGGATCTGAAGATGTTTCAAGTCTTAGAAATTGTTATCTAAAGACTACAGATGATTTATGGAAAAATAAAAGTCTTCCTGGACGAGCGGCGCACTGCTCCTGAGTCTTCTATATTATTTCATAAAAGCAGATGGCATGTTCTCAATCTTCTCCCAGGACTGGAGGAGCGGGCTGTGATACCGAGCGTCTCTTCAGCGAAATCCTTCATGTTGCTCGCTCCGTCCAATGTCATTTCATTTACCCATGAATGACTTATTATCCTATCGGCGTCGCTGGGAACGCTGTGTGATGAGGCAGAGTTTTTAATGGGAGAACGGCACTTAAAACCTACAAATTAATAGTTTATACCAGTGATGTGGTGACATAAATATACATTTCTGGAGAGTCTATAACCTGCTCTTATCGGAGACTGGAGTCAATAACACGGAAAAGTAAAAACACTTCGGTCTATTCCATTCAGCCATTGCTAAGTCATATCTGCTCCTAGAAAAGTTGGGTGGAAACCTTGACAACGCCTACAGTGGACATCACCCAAAACCACTATTTGTCTAGTTATGATTCCCATAGCACTGTGTATCTAGCTAGTTTTGCCATGGATAAGCTGATTGGCATGTTTTGGGCAATTGTAACGCTCGCTGTTGATCTATCACAGGCTGCACCCATCTATCTCACTTTCTATTATCCACACGTCTATTTATTTGTTCACCTTCCAGCTGCCGACTGGCATCTGTGTTCATTATTCTTCTCACTTTTTATCAATGCCCATGTGATGGTGTGTAATAGAAAGTGATACTATTTATCCGGTACCTGCCATCGTCAACTGTTGTCTTCACCAATTTCTCTTTTTACCCCCATAGTCTTCCGCTCCTTAGGCCCATTGTATCTACCCTTCAGCTTATAAGGGGAATGGAGCATCTTAGTTATGAGGAGAGGTTAGTAGAATTGAACTTATTTAGTCTTGAGAAAAGACGACTCTGGGGGGACAGGATTAATTTATATAAATATATAAATAGTCCCTACAAAAAGTATGGGGAAAAATTATTTCATGTAAAGTCCCCTCAAAAGACAAGGGGACATTCCCTTCGGCTAGAGAAAAAAGGATTCAATCTCCAGAGTAGAAAAGCGTTCTTCACTCTAAGAATTGTAAATCTGTGGAATAGCTGCCTGAGGAGCTGGTCACAGCAGGAACAGTTGAAGGTTTCAAGAAAGGCTTAGATACCTACCTGAAACGAAAGAATATGAATACCTATGTAGCTATGTAAAATTCTGGATCCTGGCTGGTGGCGGCTCTGGGGTCAGAGATGGGGCAGCAGATTGGTTCTTGCCTTGTGGGCTTCAGGGCATTCACCAGTGGGGAGGGTGGGCTTGAAGTAATTGTCGCGCTCCATACACAAACATTTTCCACACCCTGGGGTGAACTTGAGTGACACGTGTCTTTTTTCAGCTGTAGTAACTATGTAACTACCCACTACCATCCATGCCTGCTCACTTGCTCACCTTCTGTTGTCAGTTATCAACTATATTTTTTTTGCATTTTCCATTGTCTGCTGCCATTTTTTATTATTTTTGTTTATTAGCCGGGCACCAATGTCCTCACTTCTTACCTTTCACTGTCCTCTAATGCCAGCAAGTACCTGTACCTATTATCACACTACACTGTCCTCTATAATCTGTGCCCATTTTTAGCATCCTTCAATGTCACCAGTGATTTGTGGACATTTTTTCTCCCTCTACTCTCCTCTATGCACAATTTTATTATACTTCAATGTCCTCTTTCATCTATGCCCATTTTTACTATCCTCTGTGATCATTGTTACCACTATCCACTCTCCTTTGCTCCCAATTTTATTACCCTCTACTGTCCTCTATGTCCAGTGTAATCCCTCTACATTCTCCTTTGTGTCTAATTTTATCACATTCTATTCTCCTCTGTGACCAATTTCACCAACTACCATGCCCTTTGCGCCCATTTTTATCAAACTCCACTATTCTCTTTGCCCATTTTTTTTAAATCTGCCTCTAAAGACCTTTGTGCCCAATTTTATCTCCCTCCACTCTCCTCTGTGCCCAATTTTATCTCCCTCCACTCTCCTCTGTGCCCAATTTTATCTCCCTCCACTCTCTTCTGTGCCCAATTTTATCTCCCTCCATTTTCTAGTGCCCAATTTTATCGTCCCTCCACCTCCTCGTGTGCCCAATTTTATCTCCCTCCACTATCCTCTGTGCCCAATTTTATCTCCCTCCACTCTCCTCTGTGCTCAATTTTATCTCCCTCCACTCTTCTCTGTGCAAAATTTTGTCACTCTCCACTCTCCTCTGTACCCAATTTTATCTCCCTCCACTCTCCTTTGTGCTCAATTTTGTCACCCTCCACTCTCCTCTGTGCCCAATTTCACCAACTCCCATGCCCTTTGTGCCCATTTTTATCAAATGATACCTTTGTCTTTGCCCATTTTTTAAATCTGCCTCTAAAGACCTTTGTGCCCAATTTAATCACCCTCCACTCTCCTCTGTGCCCAATATTATCACCCGCCACTCTCATCTTTGCCCAATTTTATCACCCTCCACTCTCCTCTGTGCCCAATTTTGTCCCTCTCCACTCTCCTCTGTGCCCAATTTTATATCCCTCCACTCTCCTCTGTGCCCAATTTTATCTCCCTCCACTCTCCTCTGTGCCCAATTATATAATACTCCAGTGCCATCTGGCATCTTTGAACTTTTATTAAGATAATTTTTCACTGAAAGAATTTATAACTTTTCATCACTTCTGTGGCCGATTGCACTAAGGCTAGGTTCACACGGCGTAATTGCGGGGCGTAATTACGCCCTGCATTTAAGCCGTGTGGCCGGGGGCGGGACCGGGGGGCCGGCATCTCACCGGCCCATAGACTTGCATTTCTAGCGGCGTATATGCGCCGCTGGTAATTCACATGTCACTTATCTCCCCGCCCGGCGGATTCGCCGAGCAAGGAAGGGAGACGTAATCCATAGTTCTCTATGAGAACTGTGGATTACCGTAATGACTGGGACGTATTTCAGCCGCAATTTGCGCACTCCGGCGCGTAATTACGGACTGAAATACGTCCAATTTTAAGCCGTGTGAACATAGCCTAAAATGTACAACTTTTCAGACTTGAAAAGTCCTAAGAACAATGTGGTCCGTATATGATGACTTTGTATCTGACCGTTCAGTGCACTATGGGTTAATCTCGCACCCATGGCCGGTTTACAGCAGCTTGGGAGGTATTTGCCTTTGATGAATTGTGTTTGCATTATGGAGAGGATATTTATATTGATCGTGTTTCAGCTCCATATCAACAAAATGCTAAATGTTGTTTAGTGATTTGCTGTTATGTTTGGGGCTGATAATAGAAGAGTTTTCATTATTTTCTTGTTAGGATAAAATATAAGAGGGAATCACATATTAATGAATAATAGAATGGGAAATTTACATTTCTGCTCTGTTACAGCGGATTATGTGTGGTTTATTCATAAAATCACTGAATCTACAAAATGAATATTGCCACTGCTCTTATATACACAGAACGACGCCGAAGGCTGAAGCATAACTTTTGATTAGTTATAACAAAACATGCAAAAATTCTATCCATCTAGTACAGTAAATTCCAGCCGTCCAATCTTTTGTCAAAACACATATATAGCTGCACCAGATTCCAGTACTAATACATGATATTGGAAAGGATGTCACTTACACTTTCCATGATAAGGAGATATTCATGTATCTTCTCTCGCTAAGTCAGGGTGTCCTCTGGTCCGCTTATGAGTGGTCAGCTAGGAGGAAAGAGTAATTGGCAATAACTGTTGCCCCTATAATGTCCTACTCTTAGGGTATGTTCACACAATGTATTTTGGCGCGTACTGTACGCGCCACAATACATTGTGTGTATCGGGAGCTTGCGCTGATCAGCGTGTACTCCCGATGCACGTGGGAGACGGCAGCCCCATTGACACGCATTGTCAGCGATGACCGTATTGTACACGTGGAGGGACAAGGCGTAATCCATAGTTCTCTATGAGAGCTATGGATTACCGTAATTATGGCGCGCATTTCCCCGCGTATTAAGTGCAGTACGCTGTAAAATATGCGGCAAAATGTGCTCCAACATAAGTTGTGTGAACATACCCTTAACCTATTACTGTAAAGTGCAGTTGTCGCTCCAAAAAGGGCGGCCCCGCTGACCAATAAACTCATCCTAATACGCCCTATAATGCAGACAAGAACAAAAAACTGTGCTTAATGTCCAATCGGACATTAAAGAGGTTGTCTCACTACAAGGATTGCTGCTTTTTATGTTAAAGAACTTGCAAAAACAAGTCACTTTGCAATATGTATCCATTACAGTATCCAACCTTTTCCCTAGATATCCCCTTTGTAGGGGTTGTCAGCCCCTCAGGTCGTTATAGCTACAACCTTTTGTCTTCCCCTTTTTGATAGGCTGCCAGTGCTGGCCCTTATAGTGCAATCTGTTCATTCTCCCTAAAGGGGCGCCACCTGGTTGTATAGCTAAACCCTGGTTTCTACTGCAGCCTAGTAGAAACCAGTAAACACACCCCTGAATGAAACCAAGAAAACAGGACTGAGGATGAATCAATGAAGTGAGACAACCCCTTTAAGCACAGGTTTTTTGCTGTTTGCTTATTTCAGTTTTTCTCCATCTAGTCAATGGCATTTTGGGGCACATTAGGGTGAGTCTATTGGTTAGCGGGGCCGCCCTTTTCAGGGCAAAAACTCGGCTTTACGGTTAAGGTCGGGGTAGGATTATGGGGAAAAAAGTTTTTTTGCAAATACTTTTCCCCTAGCTACCATCATAAGCAATGGGAAAATACCCTGACATTAATGAGAGAAGATACAGGACTATCTCCTTATCATGGAAAACTCAAATGACACCCTTTTCCAAAAATATTTTACTTGTAGGGAAATTTGGTGCGGTTATATATATGTTTTGACGGGAGATCGGCCAGAACTTATTGTATTAGATTTATAGAATTTTTGTATGCTTTATTATAAGTGATTATAAGTTACGTTTTAGCCATTGGCCTTTTTCTGTGACAGTATCATAGTTACATAGCTGACAAGGTTAAAAAGACCGGGATCCAGCAAGTCCTACCTATATCCCTACCATGTTAATCCAGAGGAAGGCGAAAACCTCTGGAGTCTGTAGCTGTATTTGGAAAGGGGCTGTGTCTCATTGAAAATGTCCCAATCACATAATTGTTGGGTCGGTCAAGAATGGTGAAATCAGGTTTTCCACAATTTTTGCAAGTTCCTGGCAAATTGCATCAGATTTGCTATGAAATTGCAAAATTAAGAAATAAACTACAATGAAAATTATGAATAAAGCCTAAGAGTAAGGCCACACGGGCAGTCCTGATGCAGCTGTAAGGTAGCTGAAAGCGGTAGCTGCATAAGGCTGCGGCAATTTTTAGATAGGTTTTTAAAGGGGTTTTGCCATGATGTAACATTGACGTGGGATCCTCCAAAATGGGTATTTAATCACTTTTCTAAAGATATGTGATTACAAAAAGTGAAGCCTCTGAGAGCTACAGCACTTCTCAGTCCCCCTTAGTTACCTGAAAATTTACATTAGACAGGACCAGGAGAGCTGACAGGAGCTGATCTTGCCACGCTTGTGTGAAACACTTCTTATTTGATGACAGGGAAAATGAATGAGCTTTCAAGGGGCTGGGGAGAAAGTGCAGTGTATGAGCCTGTGTCTGCTGTATAGATATTCCACTGTTGTAATGTTGTTATTTGAGTTAAGTTTTGAGACGCTCCCTTATTCCTCACTCCTTGCTCACCCCCTCCCTCTCACTCAGCATGATTTGTTATATTTTACTCTGTGCTGATAAGGAGGTAAGTAACTCGAGTCCTGGCAAAAACCCATTTAAGTAGCCAAATTTGAAGGGAAACAGAAGTTCTATCCACACAGCTGTGCATCTATTTGACAGACCATAGCTACCAGTTAAGTGTGCTCTTTTCTGCAGAGCCCTGCATTTGAGTCTATTAGGCTATGTCTACACTGCACAGGAAAATGATCGTATCTTCTGTACTTTTCGTTTTTTAAAAGCGGAGTAGATACAATCGTTCCTGTGGCCCCATAGACGGCAATAGGAAAGACGAGCTGCTTCTCCACTTCTCGTTTTCTTGCCATCTTCCCATACAATTGTTTGGCCGATGTCAGGAAAATGAGAAGCGACCGCGGTTTTTGTACAAAGCGTGACTTCCGCTGCAGTACGGCGCCAATCCGTCGCAGTAATTACGGTAATCCACAGTTCTCATAGAGAACTATGGATTCCGTCGCTCCTTCCCGCTCGGCGAATCCGCCGCGGGGGGAGAAAGTGACATGCACATTATCCAGGCGCAATACGCGCCGTGGATAATGTAAGTCTATGGGGCCGTGCCCCCGCCCCTTATTCAAGCCGGAATTGTGAGCGCAATCCGGCTCGCATTTCCGGCTTGAATAAGCCGTGTGAACCGGGGCTTATCCTGCAGGGCAGGGGGACCCCTCCACCATATACAGAGCAGGCAGGTCTTTATTCTTTTAGTTTTGGGTCACACTGTGCTGTGGCCCCTTTTGGGACCTCTGTTGGGATATGGGAAAAACACATCCCAACAGATCTCACAAACGTGTCCATGGGGGAAACAACAGCACAACATGGTCATTTTTTGGACTGTGTGTGTTCTTTTTTTGAAAATGCTTTCTGTGCTGGACACAACAGTGCGGTCAGTAGCGCTATTTTGTCAGGTCAGAAGCTTTTCTTACTTTGCCTTGTGAGAGCCCTTTTTTTGAACGAGTTGTATTTTTGTGTGGGACCACAGAATGCACTGTATATAAACTAAAAATTATTTGTTGGAATTAGGAAAAAAACACAACTGTGCAATTTTTAGGAGTTTTAATTGTTCTGGAGTTCATTGTGTGATATAAATGACATATTATCTATATTCTGCAGATCAGAACAATTTTTGTGATAAAATATATGTCTACTTTAGACCTGATAAACCTCAGCGTCAGAGGTTCTGATTGGAACCTCCAGCACAGAGGTGAAAAACTAAAGGCGGGGGATCTGTTCACTGCAGACACCCACGGCGCCCACGGATCCTATTCATTGCAGTGGGTCCGTCAGGTCTCTGCTGTGGTGTCTGTAGTTGAGAAGGAAGAAATAGTTGCTGTGGATTTTTTTCTGTCTCAACAACAAACACTATGGCAGAGATCTGATGGAAATGTGAACCGGGCCTTACAGGGGGGTTTCAAAACTGCTTGTAGTTTGTCAGTCCATAAAGGGAGGATTTAAAAATAAAATATTTACCTTGTGAATCCACTAATTCAAGTGACACAGCAGGTCCTTGTGTAGCCAATTACAGGCCATGGTAGTGACCTGTAATTGGCTGCACATTGTCTGCAGATTCACAGTGAGCTAATGTGAATGTGAATTTCCCCCTTCTATTTTATGATAAGTATACTTTCTTTTAGATTCTTTTTTCAACAGTTATTGAAATAGGCATACAACTAGTGACAGGGATATAAGTTTCTCTGTAAAAATCCATGCCACAGCTCACAATGGAGCGTGAAAAATGCCGTGTGAACCCAGCCCTACAGAGCAAAACATAACACATAGGGCCCGGACCCCGGTTGTTTTGGGAACCTAGCTACGCACCTGGTTTTCTCTCTACATGGATTTCTTCTTTTTATGTTAATGATCTTGGAAAAACATGTCAGTTTGCTTTATGTGTCCATTTAAAGTGTCCTACCTATGCCTAGATATCCCCTCTTGTATGGACTGCATCAGCTCCTCAGGTCGCTATAGCTACAGACCTGTTCAATCTCTCCTGATAGGCTGCCAGCACTGGTTGCTATAGCTACAGACCTGGCTTCTAATGAAGCCTAGTAGAAGCCAGTAAACATGCCCCTGAATTAAAAATTAAACCAAGAAAAGAGGACTGAAGTGAGATGAATCAATGTAGTGAGACAACCCCTTTAAAGTTAATAATAAAAGAAAACCCTATGAGGGCTAAAAATGCGATGTTTGTTCTTCCTCTGCCTTTTAGACACAAAGAGGTTTTGCCACAAATTCATTTCACACCTGCTTTATCCAGCTTCAACTTTCAGTGTGCTCAAAAGGCGGAATGTTTGATTTATTTGAACTGCATATCATGTGACCTAGCAGGCTAACATCACCATGCATTTCCTCACAGTGTGCTCACTCTAGTCAAACAAAGGTCTGCTTTTGTAAAGAGCTGTAAGTAGTTTTAAAGTAGTTGAGTGGTTAGAGCTTCTGCCTTCCAACATATGGGTCCTAGGTTCAAAGCCCTGCAGCAGCCAAACACATGGATTTTTTTTTCTCAATGTACGTACCTGATTGAGGATTTTTTCTCACCAAACCCCATTGACCATTTCCTGTCCCGAAAAAATATTCCTAACCAACTCCCTAAACTAAAAATGATACTGATATAAACATGGACGGCACTGGAGACACCATGACAGAGCCCAAACAGACACAGGAAAAATTAGTAGAACTACAGATGCAAGAATAAACAAGAACTCTAAATAACACGATACAAAATCAGGATTCCTGCTACTCGGAACAAAGCACAGTCTCTTTTAGACTATATTTGGGCTATCACACCAGTACCCGCTGTATGTGCTGGACATAAGCGTTTTAAAGTATCCTGATAGATATCTACAGAGTCATACTGGGGTTCTGGGGCCCACCAGTGCAGTTGATTCGAAGGGCTCACTAGGGAGTGGATTCTTGCAGCCCTCCAGTGGATTTTATTTTTGGGCTCATCGGGGTTATTGATTTTTAGGACCTACCAGAGAAGTTGATTATTGAAGCCCACTAGTAAGGTTGATTCTTGGGGTCCACCAGGGGAGTAGCTTCTTGGGGCCCACCAATGGAGTAGTTTCTTTGGGCCCACCGGGGGAGTAGTTTCTCGGGGCCCACCTGGGGAGTAGTTTCTTGGGGCTCACCAATGGAGTAGTTTCTTGGGGCCCACCAGGGAGTAGCCTCTTGGGGCCACCAGTGGAGTAGTTTCTTGGGGCCCACCAGGGGAGTAGTTTCTTGGGGCCCACCAGGGGAGTAGTTTCTTGGGGCCCACCAGTGGAGTAGCTTCTATGGGCCCACCAGCGGAGTAGGTTCGTGGGGCCCACCGGGGGAGTAGTTTTTTTTGGGCCCACCTGTGAAGTTGATTCTTGGGGTCTAACAGTAGAGTTGTTTCTAAAGACCCACCCTTTAGCTACTGTACGTGACTGCACATACCTTACGTGTCTCTTGCTTTTGTCATCTCTTTTTTCTGCCTTTCTTCCTGCAAAGCACCCCCGGCATGCCATGAATATGGGCCCACCATGCCCAGGGGCCCATCAGGGGTTTCTCCTGCTCCCCTGTGGGTCTGTCCATGCTTGGATATCTATGATGTATGGCTAAAATGCAATGTGGATGGGGCTTAATCCTCCTGGAACTAACGGTATCTTAACATGTTGGATTTTTCCTACTGGAAAACTCGGTCGTTTAAAACTCTGAGTTGATGCCTTTGATTTCTGTGGATGATTTTTACTTTACAGACCCGGTTTTTACCTCTGACAAGAATGTGGGTTAGCTCTGTTTCAATAGGATTATCCTGCGTCATATCAAGTAAAATCTGAGCAAGATCAATTCAAAAGAATGGAAATGTCCACATTTTTTTCCCGTCAAACATATCTGAAATCCGTGGCGTGCAAAATCCATGCTGTAGCTCAATATGTGAACGACAGCAAAGACTGCCCATTCACATTCATGGGAGTTGGATTACATAAGGATTTTAACGTGGAATTGGACACAGAATCCTCATTGATTTCTCGTTAAAAGGCCCTAAGGGTGCTTTCACACAGTGCGTTTTTGGTGCGTTTTTGATGCTTTTATTCAATGCGTTTTTTTTGTGCAGGAAGGCAGAGCAATTAATGCTGTACATTGCTGCACAAAAATCGCGGTAAAAATCGCAATTTTGCCACGATTTTTGCAGTGATTTTTGTTCAGCAATGTAAAGCATTAATTGCTCTGCCTTCCTGCACAAAAAACGCATTGAAAAAAAGCATCAAAAACACATCAAAAATGCACCGTGTGAAAGCACCCAAAATCAGGTACGTCATTGTAACCACCACTCGTTCGGGTCAATTTTCTTGCATTCTGCTCTCATATTAGACTCTCTTGAATCAGTCAACATTATAAAAACCGCTGCATGGGTTACACCAGATCCCTCGCTATTATCCTCATAGATTGCAGCTGGGAGACATCAAGCCAAATAATGGATTTTTCATTCAGCTCTTGGGTCTCTTCCAAAGCCTCATTTAATCAATCAATCTGAAGACTGAACTCTGACCTCCCTGCCCCCATTCCCAGGGGAGATGCTTCCCCTCCAATGGGCTCTAGGATGCGGCTCCTGAGATTTAATGCCGGTCACATTAGAGATATGATTTGGCCTGAGATGTGGATGGAGGATGCTCTTGTTTATAACCTTTCTGTTTAACATGGAAAATAATGAGATTACCGGTCAGATCTTAGCTGCAGGTTCTGGAGATACAAAATATTCAACCACTCCACAGAAAGGCTATGATACAACGGAGCAAAAGTTAAAAAAAAAACACTAAAATATGTGTAGAGATTTGAAATGGAGTCATTGCACTGGTCAATTGATATTTCAGTGTAGATTTATGGGTTGTTCTGAAAAAAAAAAAAGTTCTGTAGAAAATTAAAAAATAATGCAGCCCATCGGAAAATAACCATAAAGAGTGTTGAATGACATTCTCAGCTCTGCTACATCTATATCATTGTCAAAATTGCACCAAAAAATAATTCTGCATTGATTATACCGTAGATTTCATTAATTTTACGATTGCATCTCATGTATTTTCAAGTTTTTCTTTTCTTCTGCTCCCATTGCATTTGCAAAAACTGGAAGAAATTTAGGATGAATTCATGGACTGCGGACACAAATGGTGAATCTGCTCTATGATCTGGAAACTGGAACATGATTAGGATGTAATGAATGTACCATGGTGTGTAACAAGGTGAGCGGAGTATAGGACCCACTGGCCCACTGCCCGGCTTCGCACCAAGGGGGTGTAACTAAGCTTCCGTCATCTTCGCAGAGCCTAATGATGGCAAGGGTGCTTTTCACACGTTCTGATTGGTGCTCGGTTTTGATGCGTGTTTTATTAATGCGTTTTTATTGTGGCAAGCAATGTATAGCAAATAATAGATATGAGCCTATCCGCCAAGGTTGTAAACTGAAGTGCAAGGTACAAAACGCACTGACTGGACACAAACACCAGAACATCTGAGCAAGAAAAGCTAGGTTGCCCTGGCTAGGAACAAATGGCATAAACATGTGGCAAGGAACACAGGTACAGAACATGGCAATGAAGGCTCACGCGACATGAGAACTACAGAACAAACAACAAGGGAGACTAACCAACAACATAGAAGTGAAAAACAAGACACAAACAAGACAGTGTGACTCACATACCAGACCACTAACAAACAAACAGAACCCCCTAAGCCCAAAGCGAAGGAGGGACCATGCCTTTGGGAAGGGGGGAACCTTAGAGCTCCCGTATAGTCCCTGGGAGTTAGTTGGGCTGTATATACGTAGCTAGTCGGGTGATTACAGCTGATGGTTTCAGTAGAGTTTTTCATAGTAATATTTAATGTAAGTTAATTTTGACAAGTAGTGGGATAGGTATTTAGAGGATTAGGCATCTTATAGTCCCTTCATTTTGGCAAAAGCTCCTGTCTGTGTAGTTAAAGGAATGCAAGCAGGGGGGGTTGTGATATTAGAAGGAGGAGGTGTGATGTTAATAGAGTATACACTGGGTGAGGAGGGTTGTGGATTCATAGCATGTAGATTAACAACTTCCCGTCTTTACTTCCGTATTCCCTTCTCTTCACCCAAGAAGCAGAAACAGATGCTCCCTCCCACCCGCCCTATTTATAAGGAATGCTCTGAAACTTGTTACTTTAGCTATGAACTTTACAGTGGACGAATGTATTTAACTTGTGATTGTTTCATATTTGACTTTATTATATACCTCATCAAACACAGTTATATGCGAAACGATTGAGTACTTGTGATATGAGCATTATCCCGTTTAAGTGCCCCAAGGGAAGTGTCGATCCTGTCAGCCAAGTTACCCTAGAGTTTTCCATCCACAGGGCTATTCTCTCCTGATTGCTGTAGGAGTGACTCCTATTATCTGGAAATTTGTGCTAAATTGAGGAGTCAAAAAATAAATAAATACAATAAATAATTATAAAACAAAACCAGATATATATAGTACTATATTATATATATAGGTAAATAAAGTATATATAATAGTAATAAATAATTCATATGTAAGTCTGTGGTAATTATAAACCTGTCGACAGCTTTTGTTGCGGTTCAGCCGTATTCAGTGAGTCAAGGTGGAAGTTTCGCAGTTCAAGTTTCTATGGTGACTAATATTAAAACAAAAAGAGAAGTCTTAAATTCATGGTGTTAAGAGGCTGAGCTTTGGAGTGGCACAGCCTTACCGGATGTATACTGGTAATGGTCATCCAGGCGGGCAATGTTGAGTTAATCCGGAGTGAGGATCTTCAGTAGGGCAGATGGTGCCCCAAAAGTTGTACAGGCCTCCTGCTATAATCGGCAAGCCAGAGCGTGCCGCCTTATATGCTGTACTGGCCGGGTACTGCATGTTCCATTACAGCTTGGAAAATATCAACAAATGTTTTTGGCACTGCCACCTCGTCCTTCCATTTATTGGAAACTTATATGGTTTTGAAATAAAGCTGTGGCCAGTATGACACCAAAGGATAACAGGTTTGTGCATTTAATCTTTGTGTATATAAACTGGCTACCTAGAGTTAGAGCGGTATCATCCATATCCAAAAGTCAAGCGTGCGCACACCAGCCTACTAACAAACAAGAGATAAGACAACACAAAGCAACAACAGATTACAACACAACATGAGAACACAACACAACAAGGATCAAGCAGGGAGTGTAGGGAGAAGCAGGCTTATAAACACACAGGAGAAAGGGGATTGGTAGTGGAAGTCCAACCTGCAGCACACTGTTGTACACATAAAGGGCAACAGATTTTGCGCCGCCGCCTTCAATATACGACCACAAGTAAGTCAGTGGCAGGCAGCCAAGAGTTAGGAGCGGATCACTGTGACAGTGACACCTGCAAACAGAAACCAGATCTGCGAAAGGAACACGGGTACATCTGCGGAACAGTGAGCCGAGCAGCGCTAAGGACAGAACTACTGCCATGGGAAAACCGTCTGGCACGAAACTTACAATGGGGAGTAAAGATGGTTAGGTATCTTGCTACTAAAACATACACATTGCATTAGATAAATGTTCAGTTTTAAGCTAGTTTAAATTGCCACTGATTTCTAAGTGGGACTCTTCTTTTACATGGCACTCAGATTGCGCCTGGACACAATATGTGTTCGTTTAACACGTCTTTGACTTCATTTGAATAAAAATTTGGGTTTGGAACATCGCAAACCTGAATTTTTTTTTCTCTGTCACTAGACCTTAACCGTAACCCTATCTGTAACCTTACTCTCCAAGGTATTTCCTGTAGAGCTATCCCTTATACTGTCCCTAACACCAAACCAATGACCCTTTCCTTGTCCTGAAGAAATATCCCTAAAAATTTCCCTAAACTACAACTGACACTGATATAAATAAGACAACACTAGAGATGCTAAGACAGAACTCAAGAATAAACAGCCCTGGAAAACAAAGAACAAACTAGTGTAAACAGAGACATAATGGGCGACATGTATGATTTTTGGCGCTTAGACGCCAATTTTTATGTGCATATCAAAAGTATAAAAAGTATAGAATGCGCCTGATTTATGAACCTGTTCTACTGCGGCTCATAAATCAGATGCATTCTAGCACATAAACGTCAATTCTGGCTCAGTTAAACCACTTTGAAAGTGGTTTACCTGCTCCAACAGTAATGTGTCTAAAATTTCCGTACTGAAACTATATGTCTATAGCTTTGTATGGTTCTATAGCACTCCCCCCCCCCCCCCCCAAAATCAGGTGAATTACAATTTGCCGCGGGTGCTCTGTAATGCGCCTGGTACTGGCGTGCGGGCAAATTAAAACTAATGCGAATGGGGCTGCGCTAGATGTCGGGCTGAAAAGACGCTCTCAGAACAGACAATATACTCTGCACAAGCTGCCAAACCCAGGGCACTAACAGGAGAGTCTAAGGCTATGTTCACACGGTGTAATTTTGGTGCGCATTTTGCCGCAAATTTGTGCTTTAGTACAGTCGAGATGAGCACTAAAATTACGGTAATCCATAGTTCTCATAGAGAACTATGGATTACGCTTCCTCTCTCCGCTCGTACAATACGATCGTGCGGGGAGATAAGTGACATGTCAATTATTTGTGGAGAACACGTGCCGCGAGTAATGAATATCAATGGGGCCGACGGGCTGCCGCCCTGCTTGCGCCGCGGGAATACACGCTGATCAGCGCGACCTCCCGAAGAACACGAAGTACTGTGGCGCGTACTATTCGCGCCGCGGTACATTGTGTGACCATGGCCTAACAGTTACCCATGGTTCTGTAAACGAGCCCAGCTGCGCAGCATGGTCAGCTGTTCAGTTATAAAAGATGTTTGAAGCAGTTGCCTTCTTAATGCTTCACATCTGATCGAGTACATCCATAGACAGGATGTTGCACCTTAATTGATCCCACACCTGGAGTGTTGCCATACTGGGAGCACTGCAGAATAGTAAGTGAAGTCCTAACAACGAATTAAAAAACTTAACCCCAACTACGACTGAGGGTGATATTTGGGTGATTTTCACCAAAAATCATCTCAAGCCGACCTGAATTTAATCACTTAGATTCAAGTAAAATTTAAAGAGAACCTGTCACCTAGATTATGCCTCCCTTGCTGGGACAGCACAGCTAGTGTCAGACCTGCTGTTTCCAGCGCTGTGTCCCTTATTCTGTAACATGCAGCAGTTTTTGAGCATTTACTCCTCAAATCTTATTCATGAGCAGGTGTTAGCTCCACCCACCAAAGGCTAGCTCCGCCCACTGACAGTTATTCACATGTTTCTGCCTATTCACTAGGTTTGTCAGTTGAGGTGGGCGGGGATAGCCTCAGGTGGGCGGGGCATGAAAAACTGACACTCTGAAGGACTCTTCGAATGACTCTTCTGGCTGAAAACTGCAGATTTGAGCATTAAATACACGAAAACTACAGCATCTTACAGAATAAGGGACACAGCGCTGGAAACAGCAAGTCTGACACTAGCTTGTGCTGCTCTCAGCCAGGGGGGCAAAAACTATGTGACAGGTTCTCTTTAACATAACCCAGAATCTAAGGTACAACACTACTTGTAATCAAAATTGCTTAGCAAATGTTTTTAGTACATACTTTGTTTTTATTTCACATCAGACAGCACGGTAAGTCAGTAGCAGTATTGTCTTACAGCCCTGGCATCCTGGGTTCAAATCCCACCAAGGACAACAGATGCTTGGAATTTGTATATTCTCCCCATATTTGAGAGGGTTTCCTATGGATATTCCAACATATATATTGACAGGTAAATTTACATTGTGAGCCCCAACAATTACTGTACAGTACTATGGAATATGACTACTACATAAAAGAATAATATAAGTCAGGCCTTGCGAACCTGATATTAGTGCTCTAGCCAGCCAGTAAGATCTACTTTGCACCCCAAAACAGCTGTTGATGAACTTAACTGCCATGGTTTCAATCCTTTTTACATTGCAAGTCCTGGTCAGTCACATGTGAATTGAGTATTACTAAATTCAAGAGATGGCGCTGGAGAGTTCAGCTCTTTACTATAAGTCTTTGTAATACACAAATGCCCAGTGAGGTGCAAAAGGGTGATTAAATCCTCACACACCAAGATGGTGCCTCTCCCCAATGAGAAACATTATCCCCCCTAGGTCCATAGAGATCCGCAGTGCAGCAAGCAATGCTTTCATGTTACATCCAAGGTGTTGAGTTTATTCTATGTGTTAAATCAATAGGAAAGTAATCCCTTAGGTCATGTTTCTTAAGTTGTTTTTAGGTCACAATGATGGAAGTCATTGCAGTTTCTGTAAAATTGTAGAAAACAATAGGACAACCTGGAACTCAGAAATAGCAGCGTACAATTCATAGGAGTAAAGCTTTATGGGGCAGCCTATCCATCACCTTCTAAAGATACCACAGTCACATAGCAATTTCTATATAAACCCTAATTTATTGGCCTAATTGACTCACATATTTCATCCACAAGGTGGTGATAACTAACACATGACACCAGATCGCAGCCTGCTTTTGCTTCATAATCTCTTGGATCAGGCGTAGTGTTTGTTCTTATCATTGATTAATAATAATAATAATCTTTATTTATATAGCACCAACATATTCCGCAGCACTTTACAATATAGAGGGTGTAAGCACAGACAAAAGACAGACATTACACAGTGAAGGCTACTTACAGATGAGACACAAGGTGTGAGGGCCCTGCTCGCAAGAGCTTACAATCTATGAGGGTGCCTGAGGGAGACAACAGGGGAGAAGTGCTAAATTTACAATGGTCCAGCCATGTTTCATAAATATGGGGTGGTTTACATAAAAATTGGGTGAACCTGCCACCCTGACAGTACATCTATTTACAGATAAGTGCCTGTGAGTGCCCAAGTGCAGGGAGTGACAGAAATGTGTGTGATAGAAGGTGTGGGTTAGCGATTAGGGTTCTTGGTGGGCCAGACTGAGAAGATGTATTTTCAGGACACTCTTAAAACTGTGAAGGCTAGGATTGTGCCTGATGGTACGTGGTAGGATGTTCCAGAGAATGGGTGCAGCACGTGCAAAATCTTAAAGACGGGCATGGGAGGTTCGGATGATTGTGGTCTGTAGTTTGATGTCTGCAGCTGAGCGGAGAGAGTGGGTAGGTGATAGACAGAGATGAGGGCGGAGATGTAGGGGGATGCAGCGCTGTGGAGAGCTTTATGGGTGAAAGTGAGGAGTTTATGCTGTATTCAGTACTCAATGAGCGACAGTGACCGACACAGGGTAGAGGCATCAGTATAGCGGCTGTAAAGAAAGAAGAGCCCAACTGCTGCATTCAGGACAGATTGAAGAGGTGAGAGTTTGCAGAGAGGGAGACCAATAAGCAGGGAGTTGCAGTAATCAAGACGAGAATGAATAAGAGCAACAATGAGAGTTGTTTCGATAGTGAGAAAAGGATGGATTTTGGAGATGTTCTTGAGGTGCAGGTGACAGGAGCGAGCAAGGGATTGGCTATAGGGGGTGAAGGACAGATCCGAGTCTAGTATAACTACAAGACAGAGGGCCTGTTGCCTAGAAGTTATGGTGGTGCCACACACAGAGAGAAATAGCAGGGTGGGGTTGGTTAGTAGATGGGGGAAAAACAAGAAGTTCAGTTTTAGTGAGGTTTAGTTGGAGATAGAGAGAGGACATGATGTCAAAGACAGTGGACAGACAGTCACTGGTGTTCTGTAGCAGGGTGGAAGTGAGGTCTCGGGAACAGGTGTATAATTGGGTGTCATCAGCATAGAGATGGTACTGGAAGCCAAATCTACTGATGGTTTGACCAATGGGGGCTGTGTAGATTGAGAAGAGGAGAGGACCAAGAACGGGTCCCTCAGGGACCCCAACAGCGAGAGGAAGAGGAGAAGAAGTAGAACCTGCAAATGAGACACTGAAGGAACGGTCAGAGAGGTAGGAAGAGAACCAAGAGAGAGCGGTGAGAGAGGGGGTGCTGAGGAGAAGATGGTGATCAACAGTGTCAAACACTGCAGAGAGATCCAGCAGAACCAACAACGAGGATATACCCTATGATTTAGCAGTGTGGAGATCGTTAGAGACTTTAACTAGAGCAGTTTCTGTGGAGTGTAGGGTGCGGAAACCTGATTGTAGAGGATCGAGAAGAGAGTTAGCAGAGAGATAGCGGATTAAATGGGAGTAGACCAAGCGTTCCAGGAGTTTTGAGATGAAGGGCAGGTTAGAGACTTGGCGGTAGTTGACAGCGCAGGATGGGTCCAGAGAGGGCTTTTTTAGTAAAGGGGTGATAGTAGCCTGTTTAAAGGAAGAATGGAAGATCCTAGTGGAGAGAGAGAGGTTGAAGATTGCAGTAAGGTGAGAGAGGATAGCTGGAGAAATAGACTGGAGAAGGTGGGGTCACTAGAGCAGGTGGTAGGGCGAGCGGACGGGAGAAGCCTGGACACTTCTTCTTCTGTCATTGAGTCAAGAGCTGAGAGCAGACTAGAGGACGTGCGGGGAGGGACAGGATGGGTGCTGCTTGGGGTTCGAGATGAGATGTTTTGCCGGATACTGTCAATTTTGTCTTTGAAGTGAGTGGCCAGGTCTTCAGCATGGAGGTCAGTGACCGGGGCCTGAGCTTTGGGTCTGAGGAAGGAGTGGAAGATGTCAAACAGGCGTTTTGGGTTGTTGTGTAATGTGGAGATGAGGGAGGTGAAATATTTTTGTTTGGCGCAGTGAAGGGCAGTGTGGTGAGTCCTGATCATGAATTTATAGTGGAGAAAGTCTGCAGGTAGCTTTGACTTTCTCCACAGACGCTCAGCACACCTGGAACAGTGCTGCCGATGGCGTGACTGAGGTGTGTGCCAAGGCTGCGGGCGTCTGACTCTGGTGGTGTGGTGTGTGAGTGGTGCCAACATGTCCAGGGTGGTTGTGAGAGTTTCATTATATTGTTTGGATGCCAGGTCAGGACAGGAGAGGGAGGAGATTGGGGGCAGTGTCACTGTGTCTGTGAGTTCCTGGGTGTTAATGGTGCGGATATTTCTGAATGTGTGATGGGCAGGTGAGTTCAGAGAAGGCTGATAATTCTTGATAACGAAGGAGATAAGGTTGTGGTCAGAGAGAGCATAAGGAGAATTAGTGAGGTTAGAAATTGATGAGAGATGACAGAAGACCAGATCAAGAGAGTTCCCATCCTTGTGGGTGGAGAGTCTGTAAACTGCGAGAGGCTAAGAGAAGAGGTTAGTGAAAGAAACTAAGAGGCAGAAGGAGACATGGGGTCATCAATGGTGATGTTGAAATCACCCATGATGAGAGTGGGCATTTCAGAAGAGAGGAAATAAAGGAGCCAGGCAGCAAAATGATCCAGAAACTGGCGGGGTGAGCCGGGGGGTCTGTACACAATCGGGACTCTGAGGGTGTGGACCTCAAAGGAGGGGAAATTGAGGGAGGGTACAGAAGGAATGACCTGGTAAGTGCAGTGTGGAGCGAGAAGTATGCCAACTCCTCCACCCTGCCTCGCTTTCATCACCCCCCCTGCGACGCTGGGTCTCCAAAGCCGGCAGCCTCTGTGCATCCCAGGAGATCCTGGGCCCCACGAGTAGGCGTAAATAGCGTGATGACATTATGCTCCTTACACCGTTCTCAAGCTGCAGGACCAGGATGCGCGGACCGTGCTGAGCTGAGTAGGTTTTTTTAATTTTATTTTTATTAGGTAAGGGTGGGCATATTACTGGCTTAGGGGGCATATTATCTGGCTAAGGGGGCATATTACTGGCTATGGGGGCATATTAGCTGGCTATGGGGGAATATTACTGGCTATGGGGGTATATTAACTGGCTAAGGGGGCATATTATCTGGCTAAGGGGGCATATTATCTGGCTAAGGGAGCAAATTACTGGCTATGGGGGGCATTTTACTGGCTATGGGGGGCTATTAATGGCTGTGGGGGGCAATTATGGCAAGGGGCATTTTACTTGGCTACGGGGCTTTTCAAAGGCTAAGGGGGCAATTTCGGTCGGGGGCAGTAAACCTGGATACAGGGGCATTTTACTGCCTATAGGGCAGTAACCTAGTACAGAGGGATAACCTGGTAAGAGGGCAGTAAAATGGTAAAGGGGGCTAAACCGGCTACAGTGGGCTCTAAACCCGGCTATATGGGCTACTACCCAAATACAGTGGGGAAATATTTACCTACAAGGGGGTAATTATTACCCTTTGGGGACTTAGATGGGCTTTGTATAGAGATAGGAAAAAATTGGTGAGAATTTTGTAAAAAGGGAGTCTGAGATGTTTGTTTTGTAAATTTACAGTGAAGGTTGTGGAAAAAAAACAATCTTCAGAACGTCTCCTATGGGTCGTAAATGTAACTGCAGTTTAAAACTTTTATTTTTCTGAGCTAATACAAAAGTATCCAGGGCCCTTCCCAGGGGCGGGCGGTCGCCCCGGGGGGCAGAGGGTCCCGTACCCCGAGGGGGGGCGCGGGGGGGCCCACCTCGCCCGCCCGGAGGATTGCCCCTGACTGCGTGGCTGTTTCATAACAGTCGCGCAGAGCCAGCAGCCGCCGATACAGGGAGGAGGGAGGACGGGTTGTTCCCGTCCTGACTCCTCCCCTGTATGTATCACGTGCAGGGGGGGCAAGTTTTTTACCGGCCCCCCGCGCGCCGATTCCTCGGCTGGCACTCTGCCGCCGAGGAGCCCCTAGAGTGGTGATGGTTAAGCAGCGTGATGACGTCCCCGCCCCTTACACCCTCTCAGCTGCAGGACCTGGACCCCCGGAGCGAAGGGAGTACTTTTTTTGTTATTTTTTTAAATTACTTACGGGGATCACTTGGTACAGGGGGGGGATGTACGGCTAAGGGGCATCACTGGCTACAAGGGGGGGTCACTGGGTCAAGGGGGGGGGCATACTGGTTCAAGGGGGGCATCATGGTCGGGGGCATCAAAAAGTTACAGGGGGGGCATCAGGCTACAAAAGGGGGGGATCACGGCTACAGGGGGCATCACTGGTAAAGGGGGCATATGGATACAAGGGGATCACTGGGTACAAGGGGGGGGAACAGGCTACAACATCTACTGGGTACAGGGGCATATGGCTACAGGGGGATCCTGGCTACAAGGGGGGGATTACGGCTTCGGGGCATCAATGGGTACAGGGGCATACTGGGTAAGGGGCATGTACTGGCTACAAGGGGGGGGATCACTGGTACGGGGGAATCTATGGTACAAAGGGGGGCCCTCACTGGCTACAAGGGGGCAAAAACTGGCTACAAGGGGGATAATGGCTACAAGGGGGGTCACTGGCTACAAGGGGGGATCTACTGGCTACAGGGGGGGATTTATGGGTAGAGGGGGGATCACTGGCTACAGGGGCATCACTGGCTCAGGGGGGTTCACTGGCTACAAGGGGGGCATTTACTGGCTACCGGGGGAATCACGGTACAGGGGGGGCATACTGGCTCGGGGGCATTTTTCTGGTACAGGGGGGCATCCTGGCTAAAAGGGATCCCTGGCTAAAGGGGGGATCTACTGGGTACAAGGGGGGATCATGGTACAAAGGGGATCATGGGTACAAGGGGGGGATCATGGCTATAAGGGGGCATCACGGCTACAGGGGGATCACTGGCTCAGGTGGGTCATGGCTACAAGGGGGGGCCCTTACTGGCTAAGGGGGATTATGGCTAAGGGGCCCTCACTGGTAAAATGGCATTTCCCGGGTACAGGGGGGATCACTGGAAAAAGGGGGATCCGGGTACAGGGGGGAAACTACTGGTAAGGGGGATCACTGGCTACAAAAGGGGGATCACTGGTCAAGGGGGGCTAAGGGGTACAAGGGGGTCATGGCTACAAGGGGGGATCACTGGCTACGGGGGGATTTTACTGGTAGAGGGGGGGTCATGGCTAAGAGAGCATCATGGCTACAGGCGGGGCAAAAACTGGCTACAGGGGGGGATCACTGGGTACGGGGCATCCCTGGCTACAGGGGAATCTACGGCCAAAAAGGGGGGGGTCCTTGGGGTACAAAGGGCATCAGTACAAGGGGGGGATCACCCTCAAGGGGATATGGCTAAAGGGGGCATTACGGCTCAGGGGGGGTCCTGGCTTCAGGGGGGGAACTCTGGCTACAAGGGGGGCATTATGGGTGGGGCATTACTGGTCGGGGGAAAAGGGTTAATGGGGGGGTCCTGGCTACAGGGGCATCACTGGCTCAGGGGGGAAACCTGGCTTAAGGGGGGTTTACTGGCTACAGGGGGGGAAACTACTGGGAAGGGGGCATCATGGCTACAAGGGGGCATCATGGCTACAGGGGATCATCACTGGGTACAAGGGGGATCACTGGCTACCAAGGGGGCATAATGGCTTCAAGGGGCTCACGGCTACAAGGGGGCATCTCTGGCTACAGGGGGAATCATGGCTACGGGGGGCTAATGGCTCAGGGGGGGGGCTACTGGTACAAAAGGGGCATCTACTGGCTCAAGGGGGGCATACTGGTCATGGGAAAACCTGGCTACAAAGGGGGGGACCTGGGTACAAGGGGGATCCCTGGACGGGGGAATTACTGGTTTCAGGGGGGCATACGGCTACAGGGGGCATAATTACAAGGGGGGCATCACTGGCTACAAGGGGGGCATCTAATGCAACAAGGGGGCATCACTGGCTACAAGGGGGGGGAATCAAGGCACAAGGGGCATCACTGGCAACAGGGGGGCATCACTTGCATAAGGGGGCATCACTGGCTACGGGGCATCACTGGCTACGGGGGGGCATCACTGGGTACAAGGGGGACATCCCAATGGCTCAAGGGGGCATCCCCTTTGGCACAGGGGCATCACGGTAAGGGGGGGGATCAATGGGGTAAGGGCATCCAGGCACAGGGGCATCACTGGCTACAGGGCTCACGGCTAAAGGGGGGCATCCTGGCTCAGGGGGATCTACTGGCTACGGGGAATCACTGGTACAAGGGGGGGCATCACTGGCTACAGGGGGGATAACAGGAGGCAAGGGGGGCATCATTGGGTCAGAGGGCATCATGGTACAAGGGGGGCACACGGCTCAGGGGGCATCATGGCTACAAGGGGGGTATCCTGGCTACAGGTGGCTCACTGGCTACAGGGGGGTCACTGGCTACAAGGGGGGCATAATGGGTACAGGGGCATCATTGGCTAAGGGGGGGGATCATGGCCAGGGGGCTACACCCGGTTAGGGGGCTTCTAGTGGTACGGGGGCATTTACATGGGTCCCCTAGAGGTGCTATAGATGGGGAGTTTGTATAAGATAGGAATTGGAGAAAGTGTGATAAATTTAGGAGTTTAAGATATTTGTTTTGTAAAATTTTTAAATGAAGAGTTTGGCCCCGGGGAAGGGGGTCATGGGGTCGGGAGGAAAGGAAAAAAAGAAGAGAAAGAGAAAAAACTCTTCAGAGACTTCCCCGTGAGTCACAGTATAACTTTAGAATCATTTTTTAGTCTGCAGGCCCGTGTACAACTGGTATCCACCACTGTATGGTCACTGTACCCGGTAATATTTTGAAATATAATGGTTGTATTTTTAATGGTCAGTTTGTATTATTTAGTCACTATATGGTGGTTATAGTGTCATGGTGTGGTTTTATTATTCGGTCATGTGTGTGGGGTTGTGGGCTTTTGTGGTCTTGGGATTTGGTTGGGGTAGCAGTGTTTTTTTGAACTGTATGACTTTATTTTGTTTTTTATATGTAGGATTGTGGTAAGCTTTTTTTTATTTTGGCTTTGGTTTTTGGGTGATGCAATTGGGCATGTAGGGCCATATGTTCGGAGGGGGGGGGGGATTTTTCTTCATCGCCCTAGTGAAATTTAGCCTGGAATGGCCTGTAGTACTACCATAATGGTCAGCGTATGGCGGGGTATTGTACAAATGTTGTCACTGTGGGGTTTCGTTTGGGCAGGATCTGGCAGGATTTTTTAACCTTAAGTAGTAGTAGTTTGGGTTTTTTTTTTTTAGGGGTTTTTTTTAGTAACAATACTCGTTGGATATTTGCTCCCTTATAGTGGGGTTATTTTTTGACTTATTTGTAATTTTACTAGATGAGGGTTTAAAAAGCAAATTTGTCAGCTCTGATTTTCATTGTGCGTGACTTGGGGGGTGGCGGGATTATGTGGAATGTGAAGAAAAATTTGTGAAGGAACAGAAGTTTTTTTTTTGTAAAAATACATCCGCAGTTCACAATGAGACGCAAAAAATTCCGTGTGAACCCAGCCCTACTCAGGAAAACTTAAGGGCCCGAGCCCCGGATATTTTGGGACTCTAGCAACGCCCCTGTAGGGTAGCATAAACCACCTGAAGGGTTCTCTTTAAATATGTAAACCACACTATCAACATAAGTGAGAAACACTGATTTGGATAGTGTGGGACAGGTATACGCTACCACCACACAACCACCAATATAACGGATATCACTACTAGTGTTGGACTATTCGGATAGGTCTGGTCAGTATTTTGCCAATGATTGTGGGATAATTGTGAAACCAATCACTTGGCCTTTTCAAGAAAGCAAAAAGGAAATCTATGTGATAAATGAATGATACATTTCCATTTCCTGTCTGGAATAATACTGGTGATTGGTCGTACAGTTTTTCCACCAATATCGTCAAAATTGAGATTCAAGCCAAACCTGCCCTACCCGTATCTGAAATGCAACAATAATTACTACCATAAATTATTCAGACATTGATTGGGTCCATACAGGGCAGTCTGCAAAATATTATCACCATGCAATCTATGTAAACCAAAAAGACACCTCAATAGTGAGGGAACAAAAAAGAACCTCTTAGCCACAAAAATATACTAAACATTAAAGAGGAGAGAAAGGCTATAAAATATAACTTTTATTAATATGCATTAAGAAACTGGTATCTCCTAAGAAGAAACGCTCAAGCATAATATGATATATCCATCTAAAGACCAAAACCAGGGTAGGTGGTAGAATACACTCGCCCTATGCAGCCCTTAAGAAGCTACACTTATCCTGATCAAGCCAAAAAAACGCAGAACAATCGCCCTAAAAAGAGCGTGCCTGCTAGGAACCTAACCCTATACACACTGGCCCTATTAGGCCCTGTGACCTTATCCCAACATGTTTCGATCATCCAGGGATCGCTTCAGGGGAAGGTTAGGAAATGAAAAACGCAGGTCACAACCAGAAAAACCGCGTGAAAATTAAGGGTAATTACATTACTTGATATCTCGCCGAGAGCAATTCAAAGACGATAGTTACGTCAGATAACTTACAATTATTGAACTCAGCGGTGCTTGGATCCTAAATCCGTGTAAGGCAGGTCTCCTACCCTGTCAGGGCTAGCCAGCGTTGGCTGGATGAATGCAAGAGACTCTGGATGATCGAAACATGTTGGGATAAGGTCACAGGGCCTAATAGGGCCAGTGTGTATAGGGTTAGGTTCCTGGCAGGCACGCTCTTTTTAGGGCGATTGTTCTGCGTTTTTTTGGCTTGATCAGGATAAGTGTAACTTCTTAAGGGCTGCATAGGGCGAGTGTATTCTACCACCTACCCTGGTTTTGGTCTTTAGATGGATATATCATATTATGCTTGAGCGTTTCTTATTAGGAGATACCAGTATCTTAATGCATATTAATAAAAGTTATATTTTATAGCCATTCTCTCCATGCAATCTATGAAAACATATATAGATGCAGTCACAAGCCGAATACATAGCAATTATAGAGGACCTGTCACGACTCCCGACCTGTCTTAGTAAATACTTGTAATAACAGTGAAATAACAATTATCAAGTATCTCGTTATAGAACCCTGCATTGTGCTGTCCCTCTGTTATTCCTTCTGGAAATACATGTATCAGTGCACAACTACTCGTTACCAATGCACTTCTCCAAGGTCAGTGTCCAATCATCACTGACAGTATCACACTGTGTAGAGACACATCCTATTAACAAGGGGAATAGTAACACCCAGATATCAATCAGGTCCGGGCTACATAGACACTTTTGTGTTACTGCTGATTGATTTTGACAGCTGCAGGTCACAATATTGCCGGCAACTCAATGTCTGGCTTTATACTGCAGCTGAAGATTCCTAGTTAAAATCGGTGGTGTCACAAAAAAGTCTCCATGTAGACCAGGTCGTCTAGGTAAAGATGCTCCAGAATTGTAATCCCATGGGTAATACAAGGATTTACTATAATAGTCATGTCAGGAGAGGTGACAGCTCCTCGATAAATCCAGGGACTCACAGGTGACATTTCCTCTGATTGTAGACACTTTCTTCATTTTCTTCTCCATTTGGCCCGGACTGCTGTTATGACTTCTCCCGATAACTGCAGAGTTCTCATTTCGGCAGCCATCCTCAGCCTCTATAGGACGTCTCAAATTCAAGGCCTGCAGGTCCTGCAGGTCAAATCTGTGGCCCATGAGATCTTAGGCAAGAGCAGGGATGGGCAAGGTCCAGATGCAGAAGGACCAGATCTCCACACTTTCAAGAGGACACAATTAGCACTTGGTAGAGGTGGTGGTACTAGAGCAGGGAGCTGGTGCCATCTTGGATTCTGATCTCTGGCACACCACACCTTCACTCCGCTCTGTTGAACATCTCACAGGTGGTTGCCCAACTCTGACAGCCCTACCCAAGCTTCCTAGCCACCCTCGAAGGTAGGGCACTTAGTGCTAAAGAGGTGGAAAGGTCTGGCTATTACACCACCTTAAAGGACCTGTGCTAAAGAAGTGGGAAGTTCTGGCTATTACACAACCTTAAAGGACCCGTGCTAAAGAGTTGGAAAGATCTGGCTATTACACCACCTTAAAGGACATCTTGGTCTTTTACTGACCATGAGGTACAGCAGGGCCGGGACGACGGGTAGGCAAAGGTAGCTGGCCTAGGGAGCCACTTTATCCCAGGCATAAAAGGGGGCACAAGGAGGCATAGAATGGACCGAATTTTCCATTGGGGGGCGCTATATGGCTTATTTGCCTAAGGCACCAGAATACCTTGTCCCACACTATAACATCTCTGGTCAGAGTTGTAAGCAGAATTCATAGGCCCTCACAGCAAAATGGGTTAGGCTCTCCCCACCGATTGATAAGAAATTGTTTTAGCAGCATAAGTAGTAATAAGGTATGAATAATAGCGCAGTATAGTATAGAACCCACATAGTAGTATTAGATAAAGGAAAGTACTATCTTGTTTTTCTCTCAAAAAGACACAGCTTATCCCTGAAAAGAACAGATATAGCATAACCCTTATTAAAGACCAATATCACTGAACAGAGAAAAAAAGGGTTACAATTTTAATTATTAAGTTTTTTAATTATAATATCTAAAAAAAAACTCCCATTTAAAGATATAACCTCAAAAATTCAACAAATCAGTAGGTGAAAGTAAGCAATTAGGAGCAGGTTGTCAAAAAGAATACAGCTGTTAATGTTAACATGTAAATACATATGCAGGTATAAATAGAAAATTCAGTGATTGGTGTTACTCACAGTACCGTCCTATCTTGTATTCATGCTCATTTAAGCATCAAGATGTCCAATCACTGCAATCCTTTGTAATTTTTTAGTCCAGCCAAAATGTGCATTGGATAAATGCGCCAATTGGCCCTATAATACCCTGCCTGTACAGCGGGGATACTGCACCGAAAAGGGTGACCCCACTCTAGAAGGCTCACCCTATCAAGCCGCTTGTGCACTGTTTATACCAATAGAGTGCAAGGGGCTTGGTAGGGTGAGCCTTGATAGGGCGGGGAAGTTACATTTTAATTCTTTATTTCTATGTTTTTTTTTTCCCTAAAAAAGGCATTTTTTTTTTTGAAACCCGAGGGGGGGGTTTCCTAACCATAGGGGGCTATAAGGGGCTTTTAAAGGTGCAAACATTTTAAATTAGTTTTGCCCAAATTTCTTGTAGAACAATTTGAACTATATTATGAGGAATAAAAAAACCTCTTACTTACACCGTAAAAGCCTGCTGGGACACTTCCACTTGGTGGGTAATACATTTTGTGTAACTCCTGCCTGATCACACCCTGTGCCCCAGTTTTTGTACACAATCGAAACACCATCAAAGTGTACAGAACCAAGCTCCATATTTTTCCCTTCGGGTTTTCCCCAAAAAAGGGGGGGGTTTGCCCCCATCAATGTCGCACTGGAGTGCTGAGATGCTCCACCACCCCCTTTTTGGTCTCTCCCATGGGGAAAAAAAAATTCAGGTAGGGGGTTTGGGGGGGGAAAAAGGGGGGGTTTTGGCACCCCGCAACTGGGCTTTTCAATTCAGTTATTGAGTGGCACCCACAAAACCACATGGCCACTAGCGAGTGGTGAACACTGTTGAACATTGGTTGCTAGTGGCTGCACGGTTTTGTAGGTGTTCGCCAGCAAAACCATATGGCTGCTCATTAAGTTCATTTAAAATCCCTGGTGTGTATATTTAAAGGGGTTTTCTCACCCCATCACAATAGATCTGTCTGGACACACAGGAAATAGCTCTGTGTGGAGGCCCCGGGGGATTAGGGGAGCAAAAAAGGTTTTTGGCTTTTTCGGGCGGCAGTTGAAGACACCCCCTCTTTGGGTTTCCCGCCCCCCTAAACTTTCAATATAAAGGGAGGAGACAAAAGGTTTTTACACTGATACGGGAAGTAGGGTGGGGGGGATAAAAGACAAAACCCCAGCAAAAATCCTGGTTTGTGGTTTTATAGGGCAAATGGAAACAGGCTTCCAAATAGGAAATGCTGCTGCTCATTTGCAGTGAAGGGAGGGCTACAAGGGAGCACAAAGAAAGCCCCAATTGAGCATAAAAAAATTTACAGCAAGATAAATTTAAAAATCCCAATTTGATTTTTTTTTTTTTTTCGTTTTTCCCGAACAAAAACCCCCAAAAGTCTTTTGTTTTTCATTTTTTTTGCACTCAGAAATAGGGCTTTTTCACCCAAAAGGACGTTTTGGATCGTTTTCCCGGGTTTCCCTTTTTTTAACCCCGCGAAAAATGGGTGCAAAATGGGATCCAAAAAAGGGGGATCCCAAAAAAATGCCAAACATTGATCCTTTTTTTGGGTGCGTATTTTAAAGCGTTTTTCAAAGCTTTTATGGATCCGTTTTTTCAATGCTTTATTTAAAAATTTCCTAAAAAAAACTCAAAATTAAAATTTTAATATAACCTATCAAAGACCAAAAAAAAACCCCTTTTTTTCCCCCTAGTGTCAAAACAAATGTACATACACCCCATGATTTTAGAATCCCCCCCCCCCCCAATTTTTTTTTTTTTTTTTTTTTAAAACAACCAATAGGTTTTTAAACTCACCCACAAACCTGGCATCAAAGGTTTGGGTTTCTGGGGGGGGTGGGGCTAAACCCTTATTTCCCCTCTCCTTTAACCCCTGTAAAATGAAAAGGGATTTTTTTTCCCAAAGCAAATTGCATCAGGAAAAAAATTTGTCCCCCCATTAAAATGATACAAAAAATAACCCCAAAAATAAAATTCAAATTTTTTTTATTAATTTTAAAAATCCCAAAGCGTTTTTTCGGTGCGTTTTTGGCAACCCAAAGCGGATACAAAACGCACCCCCAAAAGTATGCTGCGTTTTTGGATTTCCCCTTTCGGGATGCCAAAAGCGCACTCCATTATTTTTCCCATGGGGGTTTCTCTTGCGGGAAAACGCAAGAAGGGAAATTTAATGTTAAAAACTTAAAACGGATCCGGGGAAAACGCACGGCGATCACTCGTGTGAACAGTGATGCACTTTTGCCATTGAAAGCAATTTAAAACACACTGACAATTGTTAATCCTTTTTTTGGGGACCGTAAAATGGATCACAAAAACGTTGTGTGAACAAGCCCATAGTCTCATATGGCTGCTGTAGCTCCATATTTTAGTAATAGAAATCCCCTGTGATCCTTCACATGGCCATAGAGTTACATGATAAAATTCTGGCTGCCTGCACTAGCAACTAAGTGGAGCTCACAGCCAGGGGCGTAACTACTGGGTGGGGGTAACAGTTTTGCTAAGGGGGCCCGCCCCCCCCCCCCTTAAAGGGGGGCCCCGGGCACCCTGCTACTGCGTCCGCACCCCGGTAAAATGCCGCTCCGGGGCCCGCCGGCAGTAAAATTAACAGTTCATGCGGCGGGCGGGACTGGGGGGGCCCCCCCATACCCCCTCTGAACCCCGGGCCCCCGGCCCCCCGACGTTCAGGGGGCGCGCTGCTCGGTAGTAGCAGGACGGAGCGCCCGACGCTCCGCTCTGTTTTTTCCCCTCCGGCCTCTGGGGTCACATCCCGCGCCGCCCCGCTGAGCGAGGGTGCAGGGAGAGCAGCAAGGGGAGCGAGCGGCGCACGGGGGAGCGTGGACCAAGGTGAGTAAGTTGTTTCTTTTTTTTACTACCCCATATGCCTGCCTAAGCCCCCCATATGCCTCCCTATCCCCCCCCAATGCCTGACTATACCCCCCCATATCCCTCCTATACCCCCCATACCCTCCTATACCCCCCCATATCCCTCCTATCCCCCCCCATATCCTCCTATACCCCCCCATATGCCTACCTATACCCCCCCATATCCCCCCAACCCCCATATCCCTTTCCTATAGCCCCCCATATGCCACCTTTTTAAACCCCCCATATGCCTCCTTATAGCCCCCCCAAATTGCCTGCCATAGCCCCCAACCCCTTTGCCAACCCCAAAAATGCCTCCATACCCCCCTTCCTCCTATGCCCCCTATGCCCGCCTATCCCCCCCAAATATGGGGCCCCTGCCAATACCCCCCATATGCCTGCTAAGCCCCCCATATGCCTGCCATAGCCCCCGCCATACCCCCCTACCTTACCCCCAAAGCCTACCTTACCCCCCATATGCCTTCCTATAGCCCCCATATCCTCCCTACACCCCCCAAAGCCTGCCTATAGCCCCCCATATGCGCCTATAACCCCCATATCCGCCAAAAGCCCCCATATGCCTGCCTATAGCCCCCCCATATGCCGCCTATCCCCCCCATATCCCTCCTATAGCCCCCAAAAACCTGCCTATACCCCCCATATGCCTGCCTATACCCCCCATACCTGCCTATACCCCATATGCTGCCTTTTCCCCCCTATGCCTGCCATCCCCCCATATCCCCGCCTATAGCCCCATATCCCGCCTATAGCCCCCCATATCCCTGCCTATACCCCCCCAATCCCCTGCCTATACCCCCCATATCCCCTACCATACCCCCCCATATGCCTCCTATAGCCCCCATATCCCTGCCTATACCCCCCCATATCCCGCCATACCCCCCAACCCCTGCCTATACCCCCCCATATGCCTGCCATAGCCCCCCATATCCCGCCTAACCCCCCCATATCCCTTGCCTATAGCCCCCCATTGCCTCCTATACCCCCATATCCCTCCATATAGCCCCATAGCCTGCCTAACCCCCCCATATCCCTACCTTAGCCCCCAATCCCTGCCTATAGCCCCATATCCCTGCCTATCCCCCCATATCCTGCCTATCCCCCCCCAATATGCTCCTAAAACCCCCCCATATGCCTGCCTATAGCCCCCATATCCATCCCAATACCCCCCCAATGCCTACCTATACCCCCCATATCCCCTCCCTATCCCCCCCCCATATCCCTCCCTATACCCCCATAGCCTGCCATACCCCCCCTATGCCTCCTATAGCCCCCATATCCCTCCAAAGCCCCCCATATGCCTCCCTAACCCCCATATGCCTCCCCTATACCCCCAAAAGCCCCCATACCCCCCATATGCCCCCCATCCCCCCCATATGCCTGCTATACCCCCCCATCCTGCCTTACCCCCCCCAATGCCTGCCTATAGCCCCCATATCCCCTGCCTATACCCCCCATATGCCTCCCTATCCCCCCCATAAGGCCTCCCAAGCCCCCCTATGCCTGCCTAAACCCCCCATAGGCCTGCCTATCCCCCCCCATATCCTGCCATACCCCCATACCCCGCCTATACCCCCCCATAGCCGCCTTAGCCCCCAATGCCTGCCTTAGCCCCCCATATGCCTGCCATACCCCCCATATGCCTGCCTATAGCCCCAAATCCTGCCTATAGCCCCCATAGCCTCCCAAACCCCCCCATATCCCTCCCTACCCCCCCCAAGCCTGCCTATACCTCCCCATATGCCTCCATATCCCCCCCAAATGCCTGCCTATGCCCCCATATGCCTGCCTATCCCCCCCAATCCCCCCTATAGCCCCCCATATGCCTGCCTATCCCCCTCCATATGCGCCCCCATACCCCCCCTATTGCCAGCCATACCCCCCCATATGCCTGCCCTATACCCCCATATGCCTGCCTATACCCCCAATATGCCTCCTATACCCCCCCCATAGCCTGCCATACCCCCCATATCCCTGCCTTAGCCCCCATTGGCCTGCCTATAGCCCCCATATGCCTGCCTATAGCCCCCAATCCGCCTATACCCCCCATATCCCCTGCCTATAGCCCCCCATATCCTGCCTTACCCCCCCATATCCCTCCCTTAGCCCCCATATGCCTGCCATACCCCCCAAATCCCTCCCTATACCCCCATATCCCTGCCTATAGCCCCCCTATGCGCCTATACCCCCCCCTTCCCCCTATAGCCCCCCATATCCCTCCCATAGCCCCCATATGCCTGCCTATAGCCCCCATTAATGCCTGCCTATAGCCCCCATATCCTCCATATACCCCCCCATATGCCTGCCTTTTTCCCCCCAATGCCCCATAGCCCCCCATAGCTCCCTTAAAAGCCCCCATATGCCGCCATACCCCCCAATGCCTGCCTAAGCCCCCCATATGCCTCCCCTAAAACCCCCCAATGCCTGCCTATACCCCCCATTTTCCTGCCTTTTATAGCCCCCCTTTTCCCTTATACCCCCCATAGCCTCCTATACCCCCCAATGCCTGCCTTCCCCCCCAATGCCTGCCTATACCCCCCCATATGCCTCCCTTACCCCCCCATATCCTGCCTATAGCCCCCCATATCTGCCTATACCCCCCCCTATCCTCCTATACCCCCCATATCCTCCCTTTTAAGCCCCCCAAATGCCTGCCTATAGCCCCCATATGCCTACATAGCCCCCCATATGCCTCCCTATACCCCCCATATGCCTCCTATAGCCCCCCATATGCCTGTATAGCCCCCCTATTGCCTGCCTATCCCCCCCATATGCCTGCCTATACCCCCCATATGCCTCCCTATAGCCCCCCATATGCCCCCCTTACCCCCATATGCCTGCCTATAGCCCCCAATGCCGCCTATAGCCCCCCATATCCTGCCAAACCCCCCCATATGCCTCCTATACCCCCCTAGCCTGCCTATATCCCCCCAAAAAGCCTGCCATAGCCCCCATACCTGCCTAAGCCCCTATCCCTGCCTTAGCCCCCCATATGCCTCCCTATAGCCCCCTATGCCTGCCAACCCCCCCATATGCCTCCCTATCCCCCCCATATCCTCCTATAGCCCCCCATATCCTGCCAAACCCCCCCCATATCCTGCCTATACCCCCCCATATCCCTCCTATACCCCCATATCCGCCTAAGCCCCATACGCCTGCCTTAGCCCCCATATGCCTGCCATCCCCCCATATGCTGCCTTCCCCCCCATAGCCTGCCTAAAACCCCATATCCCTGCCTATAGCCCCCCATTCCTGCCTTTTACCCCCATTTCCCCTCCCTATAGCCCCCAAAATCCTGCCTATAGCCCCCTTTCCCGCCTAACCCCCCATATGCCGCCTATACCCCCAAGCCTGCCTATACCCCCCCCATATGCCTGCCTATCCCCCCCAAAGCCTGCCATAGCCCCCCCATATGCCTCCTAAAGCCCCCCATACCCTCCTATACCCCCCCATTGCCCCCTAAGCCCCCCATTTTGCTGCCATCCCCCCCCATATGCCTGCCATCCCCCATTTCCCTGCCTATACCCCCCCATATTCATGCCTTTACCCCCCCATATGCCTGCCTATACCCCCCATATGCCTGCCTATAACCCCCTATGCCTGCCTATCCCCCCATATGCCTGCCTTCCCCCCCCAATGCCTCCCTATACCCCCCATATGCCTGCCATACCCCCCATATGCCTCCCTATAGCCCCCCATTGCCTGCCTATAGCCCCCCATATGCCTGCCAAACCCCCATATCCTGCCTATACCCCCATATCCCCTGCCTATACCCCCCCCAAAAGCCTACCTATCCCCCCCATATGCCTCCCTTAGCCCCCATATCCTGCCTAAAAGCCCCCCATATGCCTACCTAACCCCCCCAATTCCCTGCCTATACCCCCATATCCTGCCAAGCCCCCCATATGCCTGCCTATACCCCCCATATGCCTCCTATACCCCCCATTGCCTGCTATAGCCCCCATATCCCTCCCTATACCCCCCCCATATCCACCAAACCCCCCCATTGCCTCCCTATAGCCCCCATATCCCTCCTATAGCCCCCCATATGCCTACCTATACTCCCCCATAGCCTGCCTATCCCCCATATCCTGCCTAAGCCCCCCATATGCCTGCCTATAGCCCCCATATGCCTACCTATACCCCCCATAGGCCTGCCAATAGCCCCAAAAAAATCCCCAAGCCTAAAAACCCCCATATGCCTCCCTATACCCCCCCATATGCCTGCCTATAGCCCCCATTGCCTGCCTAAGCCCCCATATTTGCCTGTTCTGCCTATACAGCCCCCTATATTTCTCCCTGCCTAAAGCCCCTATATGCCTCCCCCTCCTTATACACCCCCTATTTTCCTCCTCCTAAACAAACCCCCTATATCCCCCCTCCATCCCCACCCCCCCTATCCCCCCTTCCCTCTATACACCCCCTAATTTCCTCTTTCCTCCTATAAAAAAACCCCCCCATATCCTCCTTACACCCCCTATAGCCTGCTCCTATACACCCCCATAGCCGCCTCCATACAGCCCCCATATCCCTCTGTACAGCCCCCATACCTGCCTCACACCCTATACCTCCGTTACCCCACAAAGCCTGCCTGAAACCCCCCCACAACCTCCCGGTCTTTTATAGGGCCCCTTTAGTCCCAAAACCCCCCCATATGGCCCCATACCCCACCAACCCCTGTCTACCTGTATGGCCCCAAAAGCACCTAAACCCTGCCTGCCAAAGGGGCACTCTATTGGCTACCAAACCCTGCCATTTGGGGGCCCCAATATCCTATCTAAGCCCCCCCTGCCTATAGGGGCACCTATTGGCTACCTAAACCTTGCCTATTTGGGGCCCCATAATCCTTATCTAAGCCCTGCCTCCTAAATGGACCCCCTATAGCCAGGGGGCAGGTGCTGGGAAAAATCGGATTCTAAGTATTTTTTGGGCTAAATTCAGGGACAAATGGGCGGGAGATTCATCAAGATGGCGGACGGACCGGGTGCAGAACAAAAAAGAAAGTCAACGACTGGTCAAGAAACGTCACCCGTGAGTAAAAGATTAAAGCACTGTAATCATTTTGTCTGACAGGGTGTGTACACGCGTCTACCACTATATTGGGCACTGTATGGTGTTATAACGTCTGCAGAGCCCGGGACACGCTGTCACCACTAAATGGGCATGTATGGAGGAAAAATACAGTCTGCAGAGCCCGTTACACTGCTGTCTACCACTATATGGGCACTGTATGGGGGAAAATACATCTGCAGGCCCGTGTACATTGGGGTTTTACCCTTTTATGGGCCTGATGGGGCTAATATACGTTGCAAGCCTTGTACACTGGTGTCTACCACTTATGGGCACTGTATGGGGTTATATCAGTCTGCGAGCCTGTGTACCTTTATTACCACTTTAAAAGGTCACTAATTATTATATATTTTATTATTTTAACAGTATTGGTTTTGTGTACTGATCATAAAAGTGTAGGGTTATTATTCAGTACTATGGGGTGGAAATTTTTGGTCGTGTTCTGGTGGTAAATCAGGTCCTTATGTAATAGCGTTATTGGTAAGTTGGTCTGTATAGTAGGATTTTATTGGGAGCAGTAGATGGGATATGTATGGTGGTTTTGCCCCTTGTTTTATTAATTATTAACAGCTGTCGGCACAGGGTCTGGTCAGGGGGGGGGGGGGCCCCAAAAAAAATTTTTGCTATGGGGCCCTGGCTTCTCTAGTTACGCCCCTGCTCACAGCGTATGAACTTATATGGGTTAAAATTTAGTGGTTTAAAATAAATCTGTATGCGTATGCCCCCTTCTCTGCAGGTACCCGATTTAAATCAAAATCGTTGAAATGAAGCCTAAGATTCAGATGTGCCTATTTTAAAAAAGAAAGCTTCAACCCCTGTAAAGAAACAGTCGGTTACAAAAGTTTTCCTAACCCTTGAACTGTTCCTCATAACAGCCACAAATTTAAATGTATTTTTTTAATATATTTTATGTGATAGAACAACACAAAGTAACAAGTTTTTGTAAAGGGTTTTAAAGAAAATAATATTTGTTTTTTCCAAATTTCTGAAATAAAAAACTGAAAAGGGTGGTATGAATAATTCCCCCCCTGTCTTGACCCCCAAAAAAAAACCCAATTCCCTTTTTAGAAGTTCCTATTTAGTAATAAAAATTTTTCTCATATAAAATTTGTAAAGGGCCCTCAGGGTTTATTTGCAACTTTGCGAACAAAAAAAAACTTAGAAACCAAAAGGAGCACCCAAACAGATCAGGGAAAAAAATTTGGGGCAAAAGTGTATTGCATGCTTAGGTTTTAACATCTCCCAGAGCAATGTTTAATCCATCATCTGTAAATGGAAGGAGTAACTGCTAACCTATCAAGATGGCATGTGCTTCAACATGCCATTTAACCCTGAGAGCTGCTGTACTCAAGTGCTTTCTGTGCCTTTCAAAAGGGTAGCAATAAAGCACTTGACTTCACAAAGCACAGCTGCTTTTCATTGCCCTCACTGGGGAAATTATTTCGAACTGCCTCTGGTTTCTCTCAGTGCCTGAGTTTTTGCTGTGCAGGATCGCTTCCTGCCTTGTTTCTCTGGCCGCTTTGTTCCTGTTGTTCCCTCTACCTGTTGACTGCATTTCATTTACTTGCCATCCGTTCTTGCCTGCTGTCCATTCGTTTAGTTTTGGACCTTTGTTTTGCTCGTCACACCCTTCACTCCCCCTAGTATCCATTTTTTCCATTTTTATGTTCATTCTTGGACTGTCTGCACGTCTGTATACATGTTTCTGCAATAAAGTCCATTGAAAGAAAAGTTACAACATGGCTGTCCACCTAAACTGACAGCCCAGGCAAGAAGAGCACTAATCGAAAAGAGCCAAGGGGCCCCAGGGTACTCTGGAAAAGATGCAGTGACCCACAGAAAGGGGGGGAATCTGTCCACAGGAAAATATTAGTTGTGGACCCACAAATGTGGCCTTTAGGGAAAGGGGGAAAGAAAAGCCCTTTTGTAAAAGACAGCCTAAGAATTGTTTGCAATTTGAAAAACGTTTGAGGGAACGCAACTGTGGAAAGGAGTCTGGGCGATGAGGCCAAATTGTCAAGTCTATAGGAGGAAAGCCAACATTGCACTTTCCCCTGAACACACCATCCCTACTGTGAAGCCTGGTGGGGGGCAGCATCATGCTGGGGGAGGCTTTGCTTCAGCAGGGACTGAGAAGCTGGTCAGAGTTGAAGGGAGATGGATGGAGCTAAACACAGGGCAATCCTGGAGGAAAACCTTTAAGAGGCTGCATAAGACTTGAGACTGGGGTGTAGGTTCACCATCCAGCAGGACAATGACCCTAAACATACAGCCAAAGCTACAATGGAAGGACTTACATCAAAACATATTCTGTGTTACATTGGCCCAGTCACAATCTATTGAGAAATTGCTGTTCACAAACGTTTGCAAACAGATCTGACTGTGCTAGAGCTGTTGTGCAAAGACGAATTGGCAAAAAATTCCAGCCACTAGATGTGTAAAGCTGACATTGACATTCCCCAACAGATTGCAGCTGTATTTTCAGCGTGGTCTTACAAAAGATTGACTCAGGGGGTCTAAATACATAAGCACAATACATTTGCACAAATTTGGAAAAGCACATCTCATTTTGTTTTACACTTCACAAATATTACTTTGTGTTGTTCTATCACATAAAATATCAAAAACATACATTTCAGTTTGTTCTGTAATGTTTAAAAATGAGGAACAGTTCAAGGGGTATAAACCCTTTGCAACCCATTGTATATGAGGCTGTTCATAAGCAGTAGGTTATGGGCCATGCTGTCAATCTGAGCTGTGCCCCATCCTCACCAGTTCAATGGCCACCCCTGAGCCTCCATGATTCATGTTACACTTTTATAACGAAAACCCTTTAAAAATATATAACTAAAGGGCCATTTTATTGGGTAACATGCTGTAAGGGGTTGGGAAACCCCTTTTCCCTTCAGAACTCCCTCAATTCTTCGTGGATAAATTCCAAAAGGGTTTTGAACATGCTCAATTGGTCCAAGGGGCCCACAGAGTCCCAAGAAAAATATTCCCCCACCATGACACCCCACCACCAGCCTGAACCGTTGATACAAGGAGGATGGATCCAGCTTTCATGTTTTTGAGCCAATTCTGACCCTACCATCCAAATGTGCAGCAGAATCGGACTCATCAGCCCCGGGCAACGTTTTTCCAAATCTTTACTGCCCAAATTTTCGATGAGCTTGGGGCAAATTTGGGGCCCTCATTTTCCTGTTCTAGTGAAAGGAGTGGCCCCCAGTGTGGTCTTCTGCTGCTGTAAGCCCATCTCCCTCAAAGTTCCCCTATGTGCGTTCAGAGATGTCTTCTGCCTCCCTTGGTTAAAAGGGTGGTATTTTAGTCATGTTCCCTTTTCTATCAGCTCAAACCCGTTCCCCATTCCTTTGCCTCTGGCATCAACAAGGCATTTCCGCCCACAGGACTGCCCCTCACTGGATGTTTTTTTCTTTTTCGGACCATTCTCTGTAAACCCTAGAGATGGTTGTGCGTGAAAATCCCAGGAGATCAGCAGTTTCTGAAATACTCAGACCAGCCCTTCTGGCACCAACAACCATGCCACGTTCAAAGGCACTCAAACACCTTTCTTCCCCATACTGATGCTCGGTTTGAACGGCAGGAGATTGTCTTGACCATGTCTACATGCCTAAATGCACTGAGTTGCCGCCATGTGATTGGCTGATTAGAAATTAAGTGTTAATGAGCAGTTGGACAGGTGTACCTAATAAAGTGGCCGGTGAGTGTATGTCCATAAACAGATATCCCCTCTTGTATGGGCTGCATCAGCTCCACAGGTCACTAGAGCTACAGACCTGTTTGATCTCTCCTGATAGGCTGCCAGTGCTGGTCTCTATAGCTACAGACCTGGCTTCTACTGCAGCCTAGTAGAAGCCTCTAAACACGCCCCTGAATTCAAAATGAAACCAAGAAAATAGGACTGAGGTAAGATGAATCAATGTAGTGAGACAACCCCTTTAATGTTGTTTATATGTTCACCCACCTTGCTGTGATGCTCTTGAAAGATTTTACCTACATAGTTTTTGGGGCTAGTTCATGTCATCAAATATACAACACCTTTTGTAATTGATGAAATCCGTATTCCATATTCTGTGTCAACCACAGAATTGGTCTAAAGGCCTCCTGGACAACCATGACTTTCCTACAGCCTTTTTACCAGGTGGTCACCCAAACTTCTTCCTTTACAGTAAGTTATGAGGGGCCGACTTGGCAAAATTTCAGATGACGTCTTATCCAGCCAAAGAAGGTCCCAATACTTAGTCAGAATTTGCCGAACCTCATAATGGTGTGAATTGAAAGTACTGGTAATTCTCAAATTGGGTCTACCCTCCTGATCTACCTTTTGTCTTGATCTAAACAAAGTGTCCCATTTTGATCTAAGGACATTGCTATATGTTTCCTTTAAAAGCCTTGGTGGAAAACCACAAAGTTCAAAATGGATTTTTAAATACTGAGATTGTGTCCTGAACGTGTTTAAATCTGTGCAATTTCTTCAGACCCTAAGGAATTGTCCCTTAGGGATTCCCCTAAGTTGTGAACGTGGGTGGCAGCAATTCCAATGTAACAGGCTATTGCTTGCAGTCTTTTTCCGATGTTTTTAGTTGACAAAAAAACATCTACATTTTTCATACTAAAAATATCAAGAAATGGTAAAATATATTCATTATATTTGTAAGTGAAATGCAAACCAGTCATGTTAGTGTTAAGCCAGGCAATAAAGTTAGCAAAAGATACTGAACTTCCACACCATAATACAAGAACGTCGTCTATGTATCTTATCCCCAAAACTATATGATCTGTTCTTACAACATTCTCCTCAGTGAAGACCACACTGCTCTCCCACCAGCCCAGGAGCAGATTTGTGTATAAAGGCACACAGGGACTACCCATTGCCGTGTCCATGAACTGGTGGAAGAAGCGGCCCCCAAAGAGAAATATGTTTTGTGTCAAGATTGGCCCTAAGTTTCACTAGGGCCAAATAGTTGGGTCTCCCTTTTCAGTTCGGGTTCCTGCAATGGGCATTATTAGGAATTATTTAGGGACAGAAACTATTTTCCCTACAGGACTGTAATTCAGTTATTTGCTTTATGTCTTCCTATAAAATGGCAATTGGAGCACTAAGAGCCAGGATACTGTGCAATTATCCAGCCTTGTGATTCCTGTTTACCCTTATATGACAATGGTTGAGTAAGAGAGTTTTGTTTATGACCTACTTCATATCAGATATTGGGGTTTTAGAGTGGTATATATTAAATGTCAGGTTTTAATGGGATATTTGTTTGGATTTTTCTGTGAATTATTGATTTCTAATACTTGGCTGAAAACCCTTTGTTGACAATGACGGCCTGAAGTCTTGAACTTGGCCATTCAAGAATATTCCACTTCTTTGTTTTAATAAACTCCTGGGTTGCTTTGGTTTTATGTTTTGGGTCTTTGTCCATCTGTATTATGAAATGCCAACCAATCAGTTTGACTGCATTTGGCTGGATTTGAGCACACAGTATGTCTCTGAATACCTCAGAAATCATCTGGCTTACTTTGGGCCTTATGTATGAAAACTGTCTAGCAGTAAGATTGTCTTTGTTGCCCATAGCAACCAATCAGAGCCCATAGCAACCAATCAGAGCTCAGCTTTTATTTCACACAGTGCTCTGAAAAAATGAAAACTGAGTTCTGATTGGTTGTTATGGACAACAAAGATGGTCTTACTGCTAGACAGTTTTTATACATAAGGCCTTTTATGTTTCAATTTCTCACCATTTTTAAGATCTCTAATAGATTCTCTGTTAACTGACAGTGAATGGAGGCATTTAGGGCCACATGTATGAAAACTGTCTAGGTCTCAGATTTTCTTTGTTGCTCATATCAACCAATCAGAGCTCATAGCAACCAATCAGAGCTCATATCAACCAATCAGAGCTCATAGCAACCAATCAGAGCTCATAGCAACCAATCAGAGCTCAGCTTTAATTTCTAACAGTGCTCTGAAAAAATGAAAGGGGAGCTTTGATTGGATGCTAGGGGCAACAAAGACAGTTTTCCTTCATGAGGCCCTTATTGCTTATTGGTTACTGATCAGAATCATTTGAGAAAATGACTTCTGTCAGAAACTGTAAACAGTTTTTAATATTTTGTTACTGGGCTGAGAACCGAATGATTGGAGTTACTGGCCCAAAACCTAATGCTGCACTATTAAGAGAATCCGGGGGCATCGTGTCACCAGTGAATTCATTCAGTTTGGTGTGGATCCAATAAATGAAACACACTAATGCCGACCCGTCTATCCCGTCATATTGGAGGTAGATATTGATGTGAAAGTAAGTTTTTACAGCCTCAGAAAATAACACATGTCCCCATTCGCTGTCTACAAGCAGCCATACTAATACTGCTCTTATAGTATTAGTGCAGTGCATTCAGTGATTGGCGGCCTAGTAGCGCTTCTCTACAATACAGTGCGGTACTACATGTCCTGTACTGCTATTACATGTATTAGTGAGGTGCATGCAGTGATTGGGGGTCTATAACCCCTCTCTACAGTACAGTGCAGTACTACATGTCCTGTACTGCTATTACATGTATTAGTGAGGTGCATGCAGTGATTGGAGGTCTATAGCGCCTCTCTACAGTACAGTGTGGTACTACATGTCCTGTTCTGCTCTTACATGTATTAGTGAGGTGCATGCAGTGATTGGGGGTCTATAGTGCCTCACTATAGTACAGTACGGTACTACATGTCCTGTACTGCTCTTACATGTATTAGTGAGGTGCATGCAGTGATTGGTGGTCTATAGTGCCTCTCTACAGTACAGTGCAGTACTACATGTCCTGTACTGCTCTTACATGTAATAGTGGGGAGCATGCTGATTGGTGTTCTAGTAGCTCCTCTCTACAGTATAGTGCAGTACTACATGTCCTGTACTGCTCTTACATGTGTCAGGATGAGCGGCTCCTTTGGGCATCAGGTGAGGACCCCATTTGTTTTTCCTGGTACCGTATATACCATAGTTGGCAACTTTTGAAAATGAAAAAGCAGGAGATTGTAGATGGCGGCGTGCGTAGCGCGCTGCGACAAAAATTTGCATGGACACGCCCATTTTTCCCGGTATCCCACGCCCCTTCAAAAAGCCCCCCCACTCCACCTAACTGCATAAGGGCTTTGGAAGAAGGCCAGGTAGATGCCCTTATCCCAGGTAGAAACCCCCCCATAAGGGGTTTGTGCCCCTTAACGGCAGGTAGATGCCCCTTGTAGCCAAGTAGAGGGCCCCTCTGTACCCAGGTAGGTGCCCCCCTTTGTTAGCCAGGTTTAGGTGCCCCCAAATGTGCCAGCTAGGGCCCCCTTGTTTGCCACTAGTGCCCCTCTGTTGCAGCTAGTGCCCCCATTGTTGCGTAGTGCCCCCTCTGTTGCCAGGTAGTGCCCCTCTGTTGCCAGGTAGTGCCCCCTTGTTGCCAGGTAGTGCCCTTTGTGCCAAGGTAGTGCCCCCATTGTTGCCAGGTAGATGCCCCTCTGTTGCCAGAGTGCCCCATTTTGCCAGGTAGTGCCCCATTGTTCCCAAAGGTGTGCCCCCTCTGTTCCCAGGTAGATGTCCCTCTGTTGCCAGGTAGATGCCCCCTTGTTGCCAGGTAGATGTCCCCTCTGTTGCCGGGTAGGTTAGGATGTCCCCTCTGTTGCCAGGTAGTGCCCCCTCTTTTTGCCAGGTAGTGCCCCATTGTTGCCGGGTAGATGCCCCCTCTGTTGCCAGGTAGATGTCCCCTCTGTTGCCAGGTAGTCCCCCCTCCTGTTGCCAGGAAGAGCCCCATTGTTGCCAGGAAGAGCCCCCCTTTGGTTGCCAGGTAGTTGCCCCCTCTGTTGCCAGGTAGTGCCCCCTCTGTTGCCAGGTAGATGACCCCTCTGTTGCCAGGTAGTGCCCCCTCTGTTGCCAGGAAGAGCCCCCATTGTTGCCAGAAGACCCCCCCATTGTTGCCAGGTAGTTGCCCTCTGTTCCCAGGAAGAGCCCCCATTGTTGCCAGGTAGGCCCCTCTGTTCCCCGGTAGTGCCCCATTGTTGCCAGGTAGATTTTCCCTCTGTTGCCAGGTAGTTCCCCTTGTTTGCCAGGTAGTGCCCCCTCTTTTTGCCAGGAAGAGCCCCATTGTTCCCAGTAGATGCCCCCTCTGTTGCCAGGTAGTGGCCCCTCTGTTCCCAAGGTAGTGGCCCCTCTGTTGCCAGGTAGATGCCCCCTCTGTTTCCAGGAAGTGCCCCTCTGTTGCCAGGAAGAGCCCCATTTTTTGCAGGAAGAGCCCCCATTGTTGCCAGGTAGATGCCCCTCTGTTGCCAGGAAGAGCCCCCATTGTTGCAGGTAGTGCCCCCTTTGGGTTGCCAGGTTGTGCCCCCATTGTTCCCAGGTAGATGTCCCCTCTGTTGCCAGGTAGTGGCCCCCACTGTTGCCAGGCAGGGGCCCCCCCCCCTATAGTAATAAAATAAAAATAAAATCCACTTACCTCACCAGGCTCCTGCAGCCGCGGCCCCTCCGGACGATCTCCTAAGCAGCGCGGGGGAAAGTGAGAGCAGCCGCGCGTCACTCCTCTGCAAACCCCGCGTCACTTCCCCGCGCCACTGACCTGTATGTGCGGGCCACCGGCGCTGTACATACAGGGGGAGGAGGGAGGAGGGGGGCGATCCCTCCTCCTTCTCCCTGCACAGCGAGGGCTCCGGGTGGGTGAAGCGGGCGCAAGCGGCCGCTTCACCCGCCCGTAGGAGTGGCCGGGCGGCGCCAGAGTAGCGCACTAGCGCTACTCTGTCGCCGCGGCCATTTAAAGAACCCCCGCCGCCTGCTGGCGGCGGGAGGAATGCAACTCACCCGGGGGGGGGGGGGGGGACCCCAAAAAATTTGCGGGACCCCCCCGCCAAAACGGGAGAGTTGGCATGTATGGTATATACTCGAGTATAAGCCGAGTTTTTCAGCACAAAAAATGTGCTGAAAAATCTCCCGATGGCTTATATTTGAGTCACTGTCGGCGCTCGGGCGCTGCGATGGCCCGTGTGCCGGCAGGGACACTTCTGCTACATGTGACTCCTCAGGGAGCGCATATAGCAGAATCCAGAGTAAGCTGACAGCGACTGGCACTGCCGTGGCCCGTGCGCTGTCAGCGATCTCTTCCCCTGTATGCGACTCCTCTGGAGTGCATGCTGGTGAAGAGATACCACTGCGGTGCAGAGAGCGAGCACTCCCTGCTCCGCAGTGGACTCCGGACGGGCGCAAGCAGACTTGCGGCCGTCCGGAGTTTCCGGCACAGGCAGCGTGTGTCATCACGCTGATGACATCACCCTGCCTGTGCCCCTGCCTGTGCCCCCTGGACAGCGAGGAGGCGGAGCGGCGAGGGAGTGAGGTAAGTGTTTGTATTTGTTTTTGTTATAACCTGGCTATACCTGCCTTTAAGGACATATACCTGCCTATACCTGTCTTTAGGGACGTATACCTGTCTATACCCTTCCTAGAAGGACATATACCTGCCTATAACCTACCTATATGGACATATACCTGCCTATAACCTGCCTATTCCTGCCTATGGGGACATATACCTGCCTATAACCTACCTATAAGGACATACAGTATACCTGCCTATAACCTGCCTATTCCTGCCTATAAGGACATATACCTGCCTATAACTGCCTATGGGGGACATATAACTGCCTATGGGGGACATTAAACTGCCTATACCTGCCTATGGAGGACATATACCTGCCTATAACTGCCTAGCGGGATATTACACTGCCTATACCTGCCTATGTAAAGTTATTGGTATCCATTTTTATTTTTTAAATTTACCAGTAGCCGCCACATTTTCCTCCCTAGACTTATACTCGAGTCAATAAGTTTTCCCAGTTTTTTGTGGCAAAAGTAGGTGCCTTGGCTTATACTCAGGTCGGCTTATACTGGAGTATATACGGTACATTATGTATAAAGTACATGACCCAAAGAAGCTCCTGTCCTCATCACAGAAAGTGATTTCCAGCAGCTTTTTCTGATGTTATATGAAGGATGTGCTTTATCTGGATTAGTATCTGCTTCATTTTCATTTTGAATTATGTTGGGGACATATTTGGGTCTTGAAACCAGTTACCATTTTTTCATAGGGTTACGGTTTCGGCGCACAGTGGTCACCCCAGAACCAATTAATATTGTATGTCGAGGGACTATTATATACATATTTTTTATTATCTGGTATTATTTTGCTTTTGCTTTTTATTTATTTCCAGGAGTCCTAGGGAGATGTGTGCATACTTTGGTTTGTGGGTGCTTTGCCTTTTTTAATGTATTTAAAAAAAAAAAAAAAAAACTGTAGATACAATTTTGTATTTTATTTTCCATATATAATCTTGCAGGTGGTTTCTAATTAATTTACCTGTAAATGGTTTAATCCTTCTATCATTGCCCCATATTTTATAAATATTCTCTATTTAAGGGATCAAAATACGCATGTATAAACGCACATAAGATGTCACATTGGTTTCAATGGGAAGATGCATTGTTGCAAATGGTGCATTTTTTTACGAGTTGTGATGCATTATGCAACCCATAATAACTGGGAGAGACAAAGATACATTTTTCACGCATATTCAGCATGGAAAGTCCAATTGAATGGGAATAATCCGCCTCCTAAAACGTGGTGAAATTCATGCGTCCCAAAAAATTAACTGTGGTGCATAAATCCAAGGTTGTCCTTCGGATTTCTGCCTGCCATATATTACACTATGTTTATTTCCCATTGGAAAAATACACGTTGGGAATCTAGCCAAAGGGTGAATTTACAGCAGAAATATCTATAACTTTCCTATTAATTTGAATTGGGCTTGCAGATATTTATGTGCTTTGCCTCCAAAACAATTTCACTTAAATAACCAGAACAGATATTCGGGAACAGAAATTTCAGCAAAAAAAAATCTTAAATTGGTGAATTCAGCCTAATGAGACATACATCACATGACCAGGACTGATTCTTACCCAATGGAAGTAAATAGTAAAATATCCTGTTATATGACAGCAAGCAGAGATCTTGAAAACTCTGATTAAAAAAAATATGTTGGGAAGTTGGATAACTTTTTGTAATGACCTTCAGGAATACCTCTTTAAATATCTAACACTCCATTATTATTATTATTATTATTATTTATTTTAGAGCGCCATTAATTCCAGGGCGCTGTACATTTAAGGGGAATTACATACATGACAAATATTGAACAAATACAATGGTGACAAAAATGACTAGTAACTGAAACAGAGAGGAAAGAGGACCCTGTCCCACGAGGGCTTACAATCTACAAGGAAGAAGGGGAGAGACGGGAAGGTGTGGGGCAGACATGTCTGCAGGCCGGTGTAGTGGTGGTGGGGTTAATGTGGGTTGTAGGCTATCCTGAAGAGATGGGTTTTCAGGTTGCTTTTGAAACTGGTGAAAGTTGGGGAGAGTCTGATGTTTTGGGTTAATGAGTTCCAGAGTGTGGGGGGAAGCACGGGAGAAGTCTTGGAGACGGTTATGTGAGGAGCTGATGAGAGGGGAGCAATGGAGAAGGTCCTGTGAGGAGCGGAGATACATCCATCATGGAGGCATTAAGGGTGTGTCAGTCACAGCTGGCACTTACCACAAGCAGTCATTTAACCATTTAGTCGCTATGGTACACATAACAACGGCATGTAAATGATTAGTATACAGGGCCGTAATTGACACAATCGAAGGGTGCCAGTGGCGTAGCTACAGGGGACGCAGCAGTCACACTTGCGACTGGGCCCCTGAGCCAGGGGGGGGCCCACAGGTCCCCTGTCACGTAGCTGCATCACTGGGTCACAAAGACCCAGTGATGCAGCGATTGCAGCTGTTGCCTGTATGGTACAGGCAGTGGCTGAGGCTGAATGACCAGGATACACTGAACCCGGCTGTTCATCCACTGGAGGCAGCAGTGTAAAATGACGTCATCCCACCGCTGCCTGTACTAAGCCGCTATCGCTAGGCGTAGGGCCTAGTAGACGTAGGAAGTGGCGTCCTGATGGAGGCAGCGTGATGTTGTCACGCTGTCCAATCTGGATTCAAAGTCAAGCGTTTGGTGGGAGAACAGGGGAGAGATTTTTTGTTTTACATTTATTTTTAATAGAGGGGCCCTATAAACACCTATCTCACTACTAGGGGGCCCTATATATACCTACTTCACTACTGGGAGGCTTTATATAGACAAACCTCACTACTGGGGGGCCTATATATACCTAACTCACTACTAGGGGGCCCTATATACACCTAATTCACTATTGGGTGGTCCTATACAGACCCACCTCACTACTTGGGGGTCCTATATAGACCTACCTCACTATTGGGTGGGCCTATATACACCTAACTCACTACTGGGAGGCCCTATATACACCTAATGCACTACTGGCGGAGACTTTATAAACCTACTTCACTACTGGGGGCCCTATACACACCTAGCTCACTACTGGAGGCCTTATATACACCTATATAACTACTGGGAGAGACCCTATATACACCTACCTAACTACTCAGAGAGACCCTATATACAACTATCTATCTACTGGCGGGCCTATATACAGCTACCTAACTTCTGGGGGACCTATTTAAACCTACCTAACCACTGGTGGTCCTGTATAAACCTTCATAGCTCCTGAGGGGTCCAATATACACTTTCCTAACTACTGGGTGGGGGGGGAAACCCTATATACACCTACCTAACTACTGGTGTAGACCCTGTATACACCTACCTAACTACTAGGGAACAATATATACCTACCTACTAGACTGCCTTACATTACCACCTACCTATTAGGATCTTATATAGCTACCTACTAGAGGGAGCCCTATATTTTTACATACTAGGGACCTACCTACTGATAGGACCCTATGTGTAGACGTGCCTTTTAGGTAGGTTAGATCCTAAAAATTAGTAAAATAAATAGACAGGCTCTTCTTGGAAAGAGTCTGCCCGCTTATCTGACCAATTTTTAGGGTCTAAATTCTGCAGGGGCAAGTTGTGGCCAGGAGAAGACGTCATGCCGGTCTGGAGCAGATGGAGAGAGAAAAGAGAGAGACTCATCAGAAATTATGTCACCTGTAAGTCCCTATATGTAACTTCACTGTAATCACTTATGTTTTCAGAACTTGTGTACACTGGTATCTAGCACTATATTATCACTGTTTGACGGTAATATACAGTCTGCAGAGCCTGTGTACACTGGTATTTACTACTATATGGTCACTATCATAGGTGTAACTTTAAGCTCCTGGGCCCTAGTGCAAAATGGAAAATGAGCCCCCCAGCTAACATGCGCTGCTTACAATGCTAGTGTCTCCTTATGTGGCAGAAGGGTTTTTGGTCCCCTTCTGGCTTTGGGGCCCAGTAGCGACTGCTACCTCTGCACCCCCTATAGCTTAGTGTAATGGTTTATATTAAGTAACAGTATGATTGTATTATTCAGACCATTTATGGTGGCAATATGTGGTCATGATGTGGCAGTATTATTAGGTGCTTACATATTACTGTTATTAATAATATTATTGGTATTGATATTTTGATTTTGTCAGTAAGAGTATGATGGTATTAGTCACTCTATGGTAGTGATGTGTGGGATATTATTTGGTTCTTTTATATTGTTACTATTGGTAATTTTAGTCTTGCTATACTAGTTTGGTCAGTAATATTATGGTGGTGTTAGTCACTATATAGTGGAATCATGCGCTGATAACGTGGCACTTGACCCGCAGAATACAGATAATATGTTAATTAATCTCCCACAAAAACTAAACCCAAAAAACAAAGGCACAAACAATTGCATTTTTTTTCTGTTCACCCCACAATTTTTTTAAACTTTTTTTTGGATATGGAGGCGCCAAAGGGAGCAGACACTTTTTTAAAATTAATTTTCTTCTATTAGACAATCCCTTTAAATAGAAATTTTCTGCAGCACGCTACAACGTAGACATCCGTCATGCAAAGTTTTAATCCACAGCCATTGTCTGGCGTTCGGGGCCCAAGCTGAAGTATTGCACCTGAGCTCATGAGTCTCTAGACATGCCCCTGTAAGGTGCCACTCAGTTATCATAGCAGCTGGGGGTCTAATGAAGGCATCCAAAACTGCCATGTTTGTACTCCTGTTACACCCTGAATGGAAAGAAATCCCTCTATACTGCAGGTTTAGATTCTTATGGTCATGATTAAGAGCCCTCTGATGCTGGTTTGAAATGCTTAGACATTCTTGTGTTTGTCATGTTTCTTTGAATTTTTAATCATAATTTAATGAAGAATTTGGAATTTTATTTTTTGGAGTTTTATTTTTGAAAATTTTTTGGAATGCCGGAAAATATTCTTTATTGTTGGAACAGTACCAATTTATCCATCTACAGCCGGATGTTCCCTCTGTGCACCTGGAAGCATAGCAAGGAATGATCCTGCATGAATCTGAACTCAGACAGACCTGACCGGGTGAGCTGATGTATTTTCCCATCTGATATTATCAAGTCCTTTATACCAAACAGTGGCCTCCCTGAAAACAAAACCCCCACAAAAATGGTGCACTTCGTTTTTTTTTACATGTTACACCTCACAAATAATTTTCTTGCATTTCTCATTACAACTTATGTTAGAATTAACCATGGTACCATTAAAAAGTACATCTTGTCCCACAAAAAACAAACCTTAACACATCTAATAGATAAAAAAAATAAAAAAAATGATGTCTCTTTGAAGGCGGAGAGGAAAAAATTAAAAAGAAAAAACTGAAAATAGCTGTGTCCTTAAAGGGATTTTCTCACCATATTGTTTCACAGAGTCACAGGCAGCTGCTCAGGCTGTGGGTGGTCCTATAGCAGCAATTTACATATCAGCTCTGTTTTTCCTAGCTATTCCTGTTACAGTGATATTAGTGCAGGAGGTTTATCATCGGTAGTGCACAAAGCTACAGAGCTCCAAGGGTGAAAACCTGTCATTAAAGGGGTTTTCTCACTACAAAGAATAGCTTTAAAAATGTAGGGAACACTAAATGAAGACGTTTTCCAAATATATTGTTTTGTTCATCTTTTTTTTGTTAAGGAGCTACAAGTGATTTTATCACCTTCTGAGGGCTTTCTGGTTTCTCTAGCGACTGACCTGTGTACTCCTTCTCACCCCCTGCTGTTTGTTCTATTTGATAGCAGGGAGTGACATCATCACACAAGTGGCAGCTGGCAGTGAGAGCTTGTGTGTTATCTGATCTTTCAGACAAAAGACTAATTACTGTTTCTATTAGCTCAGAAGCTTCTCCAGACCTCAGAGAAGGTAATTTATTTAATCTAGACTGATAAACAGAGAAGTCTGAATACATGGAGCTCATATGCTAATTACAGACAGTTTGACCAGGAAGTGACAGAGCAAAGCAGCATTTCATTCATACATCCTATGAAACTTTGAGATGAGACAATCCCTCCTTTGCTGAGATAACATCAGCAAGCAGTGACTCACCATGGTTGGTGGGCAGCTTGGAGAAATCAGATAGGAGAAAGAGAAGGGAGGGGTGGCCAGTAACCAAGAGAAACTTGTTTACACTAGCAGTAGATAAAATCTTTATCTCCTGAATAAAGCAAAATCAGAACAGCAATGTATTTGAAAATGGTCTTCATTTACCTTTTCCTACATGTTAAAAGATAATCATTGTGGTAAGAATACACCTTTAAGGGGTTAATGGACCCTCTCAGTACTACCCAGATGCCCTCTCGGTCAGTCTACTCCCTGAAACAAATAACCAATTATTTGTAAACATATCTCTCGCTCTTTAAATGTAAGAAATACTCTGAGTTTCCTTCCTGTGCAGGCTGGATGTAATATCCTCCAGGATCTCCTGTGGGATTGCCTAGAAATTTCAGGTCTATGTTCCTTTAAATTCCCCCATGGCTAAAACAATTACAGACAGTGCACATGTTCCATGGAGCCTAACTAAGAGCGCAGAATAAATGACAGGTTTGTTTTCTCCTGATCCCTTCTCCACCATCTACGGCCAATTATACTTTTTTTTTCTGTAAAAAATCTGCCGGCGTACAGCACCGAGGCCTTAATGACTTATACAATCAGGGGAGCACTAATAAGAAACAATGCTCAATAAAAATGAAGGATATGGAGAAAGTGGCCATCACATAATTACCTATATTTTCAATTCAGTTGGAAACCTGAAATTGTTCCCCCGATATCGGATTGTTGTCGTTGCCGCGTTTGTTTTAGTCAGTTATCTATCATGAAAATAAAAAAATGGAAGAGATTTAAGTGGCGCAGTATATTAGACAGCGGCAAGGGAAGCGACAGATCCGGCGCCAGTCAGTCAGACTTTATTATGTCGTACAACACATTTTAATCCAGATAACGAGAAGGGTTATTATCGCTTTACAACATAAATATTTGGTCGTAAAAACGAATGTGCGGCAAAGATCAGGCGCCATAAACCACTAATACCATAAATGTAGCCATGGATTTGTAGGTGGAGACATCATTTACCACCGGGTGGGTACAGGGGAGTCTGGCGTTCTGCTGGGATGATTAACCCCTAATTATAGCGAATAAGATAGGACGCTGCGCCAGTGTCTATGGGCCATAGGTTTATTTCTATTATACTGGATAATTTTAGATATTTTATTAGTTTTTGTGATGTTTTTGATTATTAATAATGTAAGTGGTCAATAGACTCTTAAAATACACCATAAACATCCAATGCAACAAAAAACACCCAACGTATGTATATACTGTATCTATTTTGTCTGTCTATAAATTTTCCTTATCTTTCTCATATCTATTTACCTATCATGTCCTATCTATATTTCTACTTATTTAAAGGGAATGTGTCATCAAAAATGACTTATTGTTTAACTCACATTTTTATGTTCAACACATTTTTTAAGAATTTTTGGTTATATTTTTTTTTAATTTTCCATATCACTTTCAATATTTTTTAATAATTCTTAAGTCCTGCAGTTTTCACTTTGGCCACTAAGCCTGGTGTTGAGCGATTATTATCGACAAAGTTGAAATCGGCACGGTATTTACGGTGATCTGATTTTTTAGATCACGCGAGACTTTAGGTTAAATTCTGTGCATCATCTATTAATATCGCGCCATTTTCGGCGGTTCCTGTCAGTTTGGCGGCCAGCAAATCAGCTTACGGAATAGAGCAGGTTGAGATGTGTGTGCGACGTCATGACTGGGATGTGTATGGTTGCGATTGGCTGGAAAAATCACATGACCTCGTTTTACATAGAACAGCCCTTCCTGTTCATGATCAGTGTGTGTCAGCGTCTCATAGCAAGAGGACGTGCGCTCTGCCTCTGTCCAAACAGCTCAGCAAACAGCTCAGCGAAATTATTCTGTTGTTTCACAGAGACTGCTCTCCTTTTAGCTGTTATCCCTAGAATTTTGTTAGATCTGAGATTTGCATATTTTTGGCTGTTAGGCAGTTATTTTTAAAGGAGCATCTACTGCTGTAAAGTCACGTGGTGGAGCGGGGGTGGGGGGGGTTTCCCGCGGGTGAACACAGACAAGCTCTATAAAGAACACTGGATATTGTACAGCCAAAACTTTGTTTAGACATTGCATTGCCTTATATTAGGATACACATCTTTTCTAGTAACTGCAGGTCTCTTTGTTAGGTGCAAAACTCCACTTTTATTATCAGTATACATTTCAGATAGGTGTTCTTTTTCAATTTTGCCCAGTCCAGCTTTGTTGATAGAGCCACCTTGCAGTTAAATTTGAATCCAGCAATTTTGTAGTCACCACAGGTTGATAGGTGCCAAAAAAAATACCTTTTATTATCCCATATACATTTCAGATACGTGTTTTTTTGCACTTTTGCCCAGTTCAGATTTGTTGATAGAGCCACCTTGCAGTTAAATTTGAAACCAGCAATTTTGTTTGATTTGAGGGATTTGAGAATAGCTGTGATTTGCCGTCTTTTAATAAGAGACTTTCCAAAACTCTTCCATACCTTCTCAAATTTTTATCTTTCTGAACATGGAGCGAAATGCAGGTGGTAAGCGAGCAAAGAGGGGGGGTAGGACATGGAGGTAGAGGTACACGAGAGAAGGTGCTCCTTCCAGTGCTGGCGACAAACACGCATGCCAGCGGATCGTTCAGTTGCAGGGGCCATCAGGCCTGTCATCGCTGGGTAGGGCCCTGTGAATTCAGAAAAACAACAGCGTCGCCAATCTGTTCTTCGGGTTAATGAAAAACCTGCACCAGCGGGGTTTTTACCTCCCGCCCCCCCATCACGGCCACAAATGTCGTCATGCTCATCGTCATCCGTCAACATGAAGCACCCCAAAATGTCAACTCGTGTACCCACCATGGGGGATAATCCATTTTCTGAAGACCTCTTTGATGAAAAAATGCGGTTGGGGTCAGAAGGATTTTTTAAAAGATCAAGGGGCCCAAAAAAGAGGATTTTTTTGTCTGCTCTGACGCCCGGGTTTGATGCCTCGGGGAGGAGGAGAAGGGAAGGGGTCAATCGGGCAAAAATCCCGGGCGGTCGGCAACGCCTTGCAGCCCTCTTGTTGTTGCCCGCAGCTCTGGATGCAGAATGTCGGGACGACGAAGTCCCCGTGTTGATGATGATGATGAAGACATGCGGCCCCAATGTGGTCTTTTCAGCGAATTTGCTTGCGAGCGCTTCATCACTGGACGGGAGGAAGACGATGGGGTAGTGCCCGTACGGGCCCCGCCTAAAAAAAGGGAGGGGCGGTCGCGAAGCCCGCTGATATGATTCCGCCAGCCATGGTCAGCGGAAACCCGTCTCGCTTATCGCCGTAAAAAAAGGTCCGGGGACCTCTCTAGTTTGGGCCTTCTTTGAGCAAGCCTAGATTCACACAGGATGTCTTATCCCGCCTTTCCCGTAAACGCTAAGTAGAGGCAAGAACCTTAGGTTTTTAACCACCCCAAATGTCTATTTCACTGGCGAAGGGCATGATTGAATGGAGGCAACCCTTGGCAAAAAAGGCCACGACGCCGGGCCCCCAAAAACCATGTACACCCTCGTCCCCGCCTCCTTTCCTCCTCCACCACCCCCAAAAGGGGTTCCTCAGTCCCCATGTCTCTCAGGTCATGATCAGGGTCAGCCCCCGCTTCAGCCCCCACCGGCCCGAGTACCACCACACCACCGAGACCCATCCTCCCCCTTTTCCTTCCCCCAGTTTGACAAACCCGACGCCCTACAGCGGCCGGTTAGCAGCCAGCCTTCTGTCTTCCCGGTTTGGGAGCAGGGAAAAAAACACTTTAAACCCCCAAACCCTCCCAAAAGCCAAAACCTGAATGTCGGCATTGCCAGGGTTTTGGCCTTGGGAAAGTTGCCTTTCTGTTGGGGGAACAGATGGGTTCCGCCACATCATGGCCCCTTTCCTGCCCCAATCCAGATGCCGAGCAGGAATTTTTTTGCCAAAAAGCCGTCCCTGCCCCGGCCAGCCACGTGTCATCTAAAAATTTTTAAGGGGCGTTGTTGCATCTGTGTCCCGGAAAAGTCCATTCACCACCGACACATGGACTAGTAAGCACGGCCCAAAGGGGCCTTTTCTCTTGACAGCTCATGGGTAAAAGGGGTGGATGTCTCTGGGGGTGCGGTGGCTCTCAGGTCGGCGCACGCTCTAAAAAACCGCCGGGATGGTGCAGGGTTCTTTCCCTGGTGGCATCACTGGTGCCCAGAGAAACCAGGCCATGTTGAAAATAATCTGTCTTGGAGACCATCCACACACAGGTCAGGAGCTGTGGACGGCTCTAAGCAACGAGACCGAGCGCTGGCTGGGTGACAAAAACCCTTGTGCCAGGCAAGGTGGTGTGCGTATATCGGGCGAAATCTGCTGGCCCCCCTTTAAAGATCGGAAAGGCTGGAGCAATCCCTTGCCTGGAAACATGTCATGAACCTTGTCGTCCAGAAATTTCTAAAGAGCTACCCGGGTCTGGACTGCCTGCTGAAGAAGGCTTGAAGTCTAAGTTCGCACTTCTGCCGTTCGCACCCTGCTTCGTCCCGCCTGGCTGCTTTGCAACGTCAGTTTGGCCTCCCCGTCAAACCGTCTCATTTTTGACCGTGGCAACACGCTGAATTCCACCCTCCACATGCTCCAGCGATTGTGGCAGCAGCGCAATGCCATTACGCATACAAAGTGTGACACATGGCCTGACAAGCAGCGGTGCGGACCTCGGGGTGTTGAACCACCGAGAGTGGAGGCAGGTGAAAGAGTCCTGCACCATCTTGCCAGTTTTGAAAAAAGCCACCAAAATGGTCAGTGCGGAGGGATGCCCTTGTCATCATGAGCATTGTGGTGATCTTAGTTCTGGAACGATCGTTGGACACTCTGAAACAACAGGTCCCGCCTGCGACGGAGGAGGAGACGGACACAGATGCGGACACGGAGCCTTTCTCTCCGTCGAATCCACAAGGCCCGACCGTTTCACAATTTCATCGGTCTTCATTAGGCAGTGGTTCGGGGTCCAGGGCTAGTGCAAGGCGGCACATCAGCTCTCAGGGTGCATAATCTCAAGCAAGTCAGGGCTGTGTTGAAGCTGTGCCGGAGAAAGCGGAGGAGGAGGTATTCCTAGACACCGTGTTACCGACGTCCCTCCCTTTGGGGAAAGAGGTTGGCTGCGAATTTGAGGCGGAGGAGGAAAGATGAGGAAGATCAGTTTGCTAGTGCCCCTCGACCCAGAGGCTTGGGAAATCACGGCTCCTTTCTCTCACATGAGTGCTTGGATGCTCCATTTCCTCCAAAAATGATCCTCGCTTTAAAGGGCCCATCAAAATGAACAACAGTTACTTGGTGGCCACCCCCCCTGGATCCCCGGTACAAAACAAAATCAGCACTTTCCTTCCACCAACCCAATAGAGAGTAAATGCAGGAAAATGGAGACCTTGCTGATTGATAAACTGGAGACATCTGTTGCGTCTGCTTACTTTCCCTCAAATGTCACGGTGGTGGAAAACAACATCAGCGACGTGACAGCAGTAGACTGCCAAGTAGCCGTAGCGGCAGCAGCAGGGCAAGGTGGCAGAAGCCTATGGGTGACTCTCGGCAATCTTTATTTACCAACTTCACCAACGCATGCAATGCAGGGCACACATTCAACACCAGAGACCAGCTTAAGATCTGGGTGAAACGACTATTCTGCGTCTCAAAAACCGATGTTTTTGGATGTGTTCTGGACCAATAGACTTCTGGGTATCCAACCGCCACGCCATAGAGGTGTTTTGTCCTGCCCAGCAGCCAGCGTCATATCTGAGCCGGACCTTCAGCACAGCTGGAGGAGTCATTACAGAAAAAACGCATTCCGACTTTCCAAGATAATGTGGATCGTTTGACTTTCATCAAGATGAATCAGGCATGGTCTCTGATGATGTTGTGGCCCCAATTGCCGAGGTACCGAATTAGTTGCCCGGTCTACTTCACATTCCTCTCCAAAAGAAATGGTCCTCTTGAAAAATGTTTTTTAAATGATCATTTCTTACGGGCATTTTATTCTCTTTTCCCAACAGTTCATTTTGCTGGTTTTTGCTGTGAGGAGACGTAAAAGACAGCAAGGTTTCATGACAACACGAATTTCCCAAATTTACTCACTTTTTCTTTAGAAATTTTCGCATTGTCAATGGTTTTGAGGTCATGTTACTGTGAGATACAGCAATAATCATGGTCCTTTGGAACAAAATGTGGTTCTAAGTGGCATTTCTCCATACAATTTTTTAATAGTGGCTGAGAAGTCATATTTATAATTTTTGGGGTCTGTTGGCTGTGGATACAGCAATATATTTGGGCCTTTGGGAACAGAAATGTGGCTTTTAAGTGGCATTCTCCTCACAATTTTTTAACAGGGGCTGAGAAGTTCATTTTTTTAAATTTTTTGGGGTCCAAAGCGGCTTTGAAAAGCAGCAATATACAGTCCTATTCTAAAAATTTTTGTTTCTAACAGACATTTGTTCTTCACAATTGTCCAAAGTGGGCTCAAGGGTCATGCTTTGAATTTTTTGGGGGCATTTTGCTGTGACATGCAGCTTACCTACGGTCTATTAAAAAAAAATGTTGTTTCTAACAGACCCTTTGTTCTTCACAATTGTCCAAAGTGGTAAGGGTCATGCTTTGAATTTTTGGGGCATTTTTTCTGTGACATGCAGCTATATAAGGTCCATTATAAAAAAAATGTTGTTTCTAACCGACATTTGTTCTTTACAATTGTCAAAAGTGGCTCATGGGTCATGTTTTGAATTTTTGGGGCATTTTGCTGTGACATGCAGCTATTACTAAGGTCCTTTATTATAAAAAATTTTGTTTCTAACAGACATTTGTTCTTCACAATTGTCAAGAGTGGCCCCAAGGGTGATGGTGCTGTCAGAAAAAGGAATAGGTAGGAAACACTGTTAAATGGACACATATTTCAAATGGACTTGTTTTTGCAAGATCTTTAACATAGCTTCAATCCCTGTATTGAGACAACCCATTTAATACAATAAAATAATAAAAAAGAGAAACAAAGGGCATGGTGGGATTCCATCCTATTTTAAAAATTGTGTTTTCTAGAATTAAATACAAAAAAAATGGCAAAGCACAAAATAGCTGATTACAAATATTCCTCTGAATTGTACAAGGGAGGTACAGGAAAAATTGACCAGATGTAGGTTATTCAGAGGACATGGAGTATGGAGCACGGACAGAGAACAAAGAACAGAGACATTTCCTCCAGCACGTTGAGTAAAAATGAGAAAAAGAATGGCCAAAAAGGGAAAAAAAGGGCACCTGGGTGGAACAGGAGCGTTAACCACCAGTATTTCCAAGTGAAGCTCAATTGGTCCACACTCATATGGAGGGGCAAGCGCTACCCAGGTCTTGACTGTGTACAGAGGAACCTTTAGCATAGATAAGGTTGCACACCAAGAAAAGTCAATTATTCATTTATAGAGAAAAATTGTACAGAGGAAGGCTGGAGTTCTCACACTTCCGCTTCCGCACTCTGCTTCAGCACGACCGTTTTCGTTGCTGCGTCATAAGGGCATTTTTACCGTTGTTTAATGATGACAGACGCTAGCCTGGGCTCTCACCGCACCCACTGTACCTCCGGCCCTGGCAGCTGGACCTCCGTGTTAACAGATGGTTGATGGCAGCACTGGCTCTCACCGTTAGGGGCAATCAGGAGAGCTTAAAATTTCTCTAAAAAATCTGATGTTGAAAAAGGTGATTTCTGTGAGGTTAAGTAGTGTCAAAAAGGGGTCCAGGGCTGGACACAAATTGCACAATTTGAGGCTTAAAATTTTCTGGGGCTGGAGTCACTATGGGGTCGCATCATTTGATCTCCAGGGGAGTCTGTCCCTAATCACTGAACAAGGATTTGGAGGAAAAATGAAACCATTGAATTGATTGGCTGAATCACTCTCAGAAGCCAGGAGGGCAAATGTCTTCTCAACTAAGAAGTGTTTTGGGGATGATTAGGACATTTTTATGACTTATGGGTGTGCGGACGAATTAACACATCTACACGTGTAAAAAATACCTTTAAAAACTGCAGGGAGGGGTGTATGTTGTATATTATCACACTTGAAAAAAAAGCAAAATGGTAATAATGTAAAACTATAAATAAAACTAACATAAATAAATTCTGTAAACAAATGTCAGTTACCAAAAAATATACTAAATGAGAGTCACTGTACAAAATAGCATAGTGCCTTGTGTGATCTGTGGGTCAAACAGGTGTAGGGGTCATGCTGTGGCCCATGACAGGGATAGTCTATGTCCAGTGAAACTAAAATGGTGGTTGAAAGACTCCTATTTCCGGCACTTTTTTAAATCTGGGGGTCATGCAGGTTTGGGGCTCATGCTGCGTTCCAGGACAGGGATATTCAATGTCCAGTGAAACTAAAATGGTGGTTGAAAGACTCCTTTTTCCGGCACTTTTTAATCTGGGGGTCAGACAGGTTTAATGGTCATTCTGCGGTACAGGACAGATATAGTTAATGTCCAGTTCAACTAAAATGGTGGTTCAAAGACTCCTTTTCCCGGCACTTTTTTAATTTGGGGGTCAGACAGGTTTAATGGTCATACTGTGGTACAGGACAGTTATAGTTAATGTCCAGTTCAACTAAAATGGTGGTTGAAAGACTCCTTTTTCCGGCACTTTTTAATCTGTGGGTCATGCAGGTTTGGGGCTCATGCTGTGGCCCAGGACAGGTATAGTCAATGTCCAGTTCAAGTAAAATGATGGTTCAAATCATACTGCCTTCTGGCACTTTTTAATTTGTGGGTCATGCAGGTTTAAGGGTCATGCTGTGGTGCAAGACAGGGATAGTGAATGGTCTGTGATTTTTTTTCTGTGGCTTTTATAACCTAATTGTCTTGCCTAAGATGTAGCAAGTAAACAGTATGCTGTTGTCGATGTTAATTCCAGCTTCTCCAGCCCTGTTTGGGTGTAAGAATGAAGGTGTTGTTGCTCTCCCATAGACTTTAATGGTCATCGGCAATAATCTATTATCGACTATCGGATATCTTATTGATAATTGCCGATATCGACTATCGACCCGATGACGATAGTCAACGTAATCGCTCATCACTAGTCTTCACAGTTGTCTGCTCATTATCAGCACAAAGAGGGTCAAACTGAAAGGAGACACCAGAAAGACAACAGAAAAAAGAGGGGGTGCACAATAGTGTAAAAAAGTATATCATACAATTTTAGAAGATCAAAATGTAGGCTCACCTTTGGTGGTTGTGCACGACAAACCGAGGCACAACACTAGTATGCGTTTGCTGAAAGGAGACACCAGTGTGAATAGATAAGACAGGATCCACCAGTTACAAGAGGAGATGTCACAGTTCACCCTTTCACCTCCCTGCACACTGATTCCTTCCCAGGTCACAGAGCATGACTAGAAAACTCTCCTATAGAAGTGAATGGGACTGAGTCAGTCTTAAGTCTCCTATGTGCATGGAGCTACTGTAAAGCATCTCTCTGACTGCTGTTAAAGCAGTGCAAGCAAGGCCTAGTGGCCAAAGTGAAAACTGCAAGTCTTAAGAATTATTAAAAGATATTAAAAGTGATATGAAAAATTAAAAAAAAAACAACCAAAAATCCTAAAAAATGTGTTTAACATAAAAATGAGACTTAAACAATGACTCGTTTTTTGATGACACATTCCCTTTAACCATTCATCCATCCACTATTTAGCCATCAAATCTATCATATCTATCTATCTATCTCTCTCATATCTATCTATCTATCTATCTATCTATCTTTCTATCTATCTATCTATCTATCTATCTATCTCATATCTATCTATCTATCTATCTCATATCTATCTATCTATCTACCTCATATCTATCTATCTATCTCATATCTATCCTTCTCATATCTATCTAAGAGAAAAGAAACAAGAGCAGCACTTCTCAAACAGAAAGTCCCAGGAGCAACTGAAGATCTTGGTTGTAGATGCTCAAGTAGATAAGAACTAAACAATTGCAGCACTCCCGAATTTGTCAAAAACAATGAAAATAGCTTGTGTGTAAACAGGTTAGAATAAAGAAACACCGCTTTCATCGCTCCATCTATCTATTTAAAGAAAGAAAAAATTAGCCTCTCTTCAAGCTTGGAGAGAAAGCTCACTCAGAGGCGAAACATCACCACCACTGGACATGGAATAAAGTTTCAAAACTTTTTTCATTTTGGAGTGCCGCCATTTTTTCTTTCTTCAGCTAATTTTAGACTTGCGACAGGGGTGTGTTTTTGGTTGCTGGCACCCATTAGCTAATATTTTTTGGAGGTACTGCATTTTTCTATTTATCTATCTATCTATCTGTCTATCTGTCTATCTGTCTATCTGTCTGTATCTCTGTCTGTCTGTCTTTCTATCTATCTAAAACCCCCCTTAAAGGGGTTTTTCCACAAAGTAAAATTGATGTGGGAAGCTTGCAAACTAAATAATAAACATTTTCACCATTCATCATTATTAAAAATTCTGCACCGTTTTTCTTTTAGCTGCTCCTTTAGTGATCCATTGTTTACAGCTCGTCTCCAGGGGATACGACCAGGGCTGAGAGCTCCTCAGTCCTGGCCGCACATGCTCAGACATCACCTCTCCTCTCAGGTAGCTACTGAGTGTTCAAACCCCGGGTGCTGTCACTCTACTCCTGTCCTCTGTACTCCTTAGTAATTAGTCAAACAGTGCAAATAAATAAAAAAGAAACCTCAATGAGGTTCGTGCATTGATAAAGAGAAAAAAAAAAATCCACAGCTTTGGTTCCTGCAGGGATTTGAACCAAGGACCCATGTGCCTGGAGGCAAAAACTTTACCTCTGAGCTATTCACAGCTTTACATAAACAGACCTTTCTTTGACTACAGAGAGGAAAGGCCTGGTGATGTCATCCTGCTGGGTCACATGATTTGCAATTCAAACAAATCGCATACGCCCCCTTCTGAGCACACAGAGCGGAAGAGCTGGATGCAGGAGGTATGAAATGAGATTGTGGCAAAACCCTTTTAAGAATTCTGTCACTTGTAGATAGCCCATCATCAAAATCTGTAGGGCATAAAAGGACTAAATGTAGGCCACCAGAGCGCACTGGTCACTTGCCCATGAGAGGCTGCAGGGACTGGCTGGACTTTTTGGACCACTTGTAACAGGAGGACCATTCACGGAAATTCGGGACAGTCCTCATTCATATAAACTTGACTACTCATCGTACTTGGGGGTCCCTTTGTTACTTCTCTCTCCACTCAGCCTAGCCTCCTCCCAACCATCCTGTAAGCCTGGTCACTTTTTCTTGGATAGTGGATAGTTTGGCCTCAGGGTATGGAATGCCAAGCCCTGACATTTTATCACCCTCCAAATCAACCTTGCTGTGGGACAACCAGTTACGGAGAGAGAGCATCAGTATTTCTATTAACTTTAATCTGATGATATTGAGTCTGGAGGTTGCTCTTGCTAAGCTTGGCCATTCGTCAGCGTTCCAAAGACCTTAGATTGGCTATTTCAAGGTGAACCAAGGTTGTTATCAGTGACCAGTGTAAATCTGTGTTATCTGCACCTGTCGGGATGTCTGCAATTTTTTCACTTTTCAGCCATGGCCTACACTACCGGCAGTAGTTCCACCTTAAAGGAACTATAGTTCTTTAGGTTTTTCTAGTTCTCTCTCAATGCGCACCTGGTGCAAGCAATCACCCTTTTCTTTTCCATCCTGGATTTGCTTGAAGTCCCTTCAAGCTTCCATAAATCTGTAGAATAAACAGAAGACGATAATTCATGCACCGATCCTGCACCTTGTCCCTCCACCCCAGGCCTCCCAGACGCTCTTCGGGAACCCCGGTGTTGGAAGCATTTGGCTGGATATCCCTTCATTTCACACTCCCAACACATCAGTAAAGTATTATGGAGTGGGCCACTACATTTCCTCCCCCATTTGTAAGGTCATTCCAGGTCTATTCCCCAGTTTACCCACTGGTCTGTCTTGCTCAGTAGACTTTTTTCTCCTGCTTAAAGACCTTCCATTAAGGAGTGCTATCGTGCTTGCAGCGCACCACCACCAACCGAGGATAGAGCAATGGGAGCTTCTGGAGAAGAGCTTCTGAAGGGGTCTCCACTTGTTCTTCCTTTTCCAGAATAATAGTTTCTTTTATAATTTGGTGCAGTGAGAGAGGAGGGACTAATATTACATGGGCCTGCAGTGTTCTCTTGAGCAACTTTTTCCTCATTCCTATAAGAGACTGATTGTGCAGTAGCACATCCACATAAGCTTATGAAACTAGGACCTCCTCTCCCTTTCTCTCTAGGGTAGCCCTTAGCTCCTGCAAACCATTTGCATCCCTGGACAGTTTTTCATTTTTTCATTTTTTTGTTGGCACTAGGCATAGAAGCATTGCCTTAGCACTGCTATGGATGCTACAAATCCCTGTAAACATCGTCTAGCAGGCTCTCAAACTGTTAAAATCTCTCTCTCTATCAAGCCACTTTTAATATGATCGTCTTCTGGTTTTCAGGGTGCTCTGTGCAACTTCAACTTATAAATTTAGCACCACATTGCGTAAGTGGGCAACCCTCTCCATTCTTCATTTCAGGCCTATTAGCAGTACATTATTCCTTATCATTCCAGGGAACAAGGCACCCAACAGGACTACTTCTGACGTTTGCTTCCTAGAGCAACTTTCTTTTGCATCCTCAATTCCAGTCTCCATCCTGCCGACTACGTCACGTGTGATAAGCGGGGTAGGGAGGCATCACAGCAAACAACCAGAATTATTTAAGAGCAACTTGCTACAGTAGCTAACGGTTGAATCAATAACTACTTAATAGTCTCTGGTCTCTCTCTCTTTTTTTACATGGTCTTCAGTGGCACGTCTGTCGGGCAGGACTCCTCCTCTCCATCCACATGTGATCCATCCATGTCTGATTGTCTTTTTCTTATCCCTTGTGCAGGTATCCTCTGACTTATTTTGCTGAGCTATTTTCTAAACTGTTTTTCCAGATTCTTTTGTTTTCTTTGGGCGCCTGCTTCACTCACAACCTCATGTCTATGCTTTAACACTTTCCTGAGACTCCTTCCCCCTGAATTTCCCAGGTTCTTTCTCTATCTGCATTTCTTCCTGGTGCTCTGGTGCCACCGTGGGAAATTGCTACAAGGGGATGATAGTACTTGAATTGAAACCATGTGACTATGTTTGCTGGCCCAAAATGTCCCTTTATCTCATGTACCTCTTGAACTATGTCCCTCACCACACCTGGCAGGGCTACCACTTGTCACGATGGCTCTATTTACATAAGGAATTGTTCTCTGTGGTATAATATTCATCCGTTCATACTCAGTCATTATTTCTGATGCCACAGTTTCCTCCCTTCATCCAACAAGGAATTGAGCTCACCTATACCTGGGTTTATTACTGCTGCAGCCATTCTTAAATCTGTAAATTTCTCTGTTGTTTCTCCCCCAATCTTGATAAACTTCTTCAATCCACAGTCTCAGTGCCATTGGTTTTTCATGGATAATGGACATTTTAAATGTGGAGAACAGGGAGCCAAAAGCCAGTATTTCACACCCCTCCTTCTTCTTATCGATGACACCACTTGGGGACGTCTATATTACCTTTATTTCATCCAGGCTGAAATTGTTCTTTAAAGTAAGTTTGCTGAGACTTTTCCCTAGTTTACCTGTTCCCAGCTGGACCAAGGGGTTATTATTGGTGATCAATATGAATTACACTCCTAACAAAATGTCAGCGAATTTCTCAGTCACGGCCCACACTATTGCCAGGAGTCCCAGGTTGAAGTAGCTGCCGTTTTTGGGGTAGAGTTATTCTCATTCTCCCCAAGAGTGTGACTGGTGTAAGCACTCACTTGTTCCTGTCTGGCTTGTATTTGAGTGCAGACAGCTCCAAGCCCAAGAAAACTCTTCTATAGAAGTCAATGGGTCTGCTCCTGTTCACAGGCCCAAATGTCCATGTAGCTGCTGTAAAGCATCTCTGTAAATCTGTTAAAAGCAGCTCAGGCAAGATGACCGCCCCGTAACCATGTACAGGAATAAAAAAAATCTACAATCAGAAAATTAAAACTGCTAAAAAGAAAGGAATATGCATCAGTATCTTCATTTAAATAGTAATAAAATACATTGGTCATAGATTCCTTTAAACTCCCATCTATTTGTAGCACAAATAGGAGATTATAATCTGCATAAATCAGAATGGTTGCACGTCAGCAATTCCTTCAGTCCTTAAAAAGATTGCTTCACATCATTATTCCTCTTAGCTTCTTCTGGTGGCAAACCTAGTTGGTATAAGGAAGCAGCTCCTTGGCAAAGACCTTGATAAACTGCCAACAATACACGACTAGACTCCAAAGGACTCACAGGTCATTGACAGTCTGGGATGTAGGCCACTGCTGTACAGCCTGGACTTCCGAATCCATGGGTTGCACCCCTCCCTCCACCGTGTGTCATAGAAACTCAATGCTCTTTTTCCCCCAAATGGGATTTTGTAGGTTGTACTTCCAGATGCCATAGAATTTTATCAGCTTGTTCAGATGTTTGACTACTAACATTCATTCATGACTTAAGCCTCCAGGGCTTAAATTCATAAAGCTCTGGAAGGAGGCAGGATCCTGACTTAGCTTGAAAGGTATATTCATAACATCAAAGAGTCCCATGGGGTACTGAAGGCTGTCTTTTCTTGGCTTCTTTGTGCTATCGACATCTGAGCAATTGAGAAATTTTGAGCATGACCAAGGGCGCCAGAGATTTTTTTAGGCAAGGAAGAGGACGGGCATCTCTTACCATGCAGGCAATCAAGCATCGATAGTCCACACAAAATCAAAGGGACCCACCCCTCTTTTTTACCAGCATGATAGGTAAAGCCCGTTGACTCACCTTTACTCTTGATATAACGCTGGGGGTATGGGAATCTTTGCCAAATAGAGCCATTCCTATGGGAATTGCATGTTCTAAGGTTGTGATTACCGTGAATTTGGCCTCATGGCACAAGAAGGCAGCAACACGGGAATCTAATGCTTCTTCTTATCCTCGATAAGATGGGCTCCCTACAAGGACACTTTCCCCAACAGACTTTGGGCGGAGAGGCACCCTTCTTCAGCTTGTACCTGGTTAAGTGTAAAAGGATCTGCTTCAGCCTCTGATCTGCTAAGTTCCCATAGAGGCTCTTCTGGCAGCTTCACGTCATGTTCTGTATCTACATCGACCATCCATTCTTGGTGATATAAATAGATAGATATTCATCACTCAGACTAGGACGCACCACTCCTGAAAATTGCAGAATGCAGAATGAGGCCACTGCTTCCATTTGTAGTATAGATTTGACCACCATAGTGACCCCTTGTAGCTTGTGTGCTGTTACAATTGTAGGGGAAGGAGAACTTTATGCCTGCCTTGCACTTAAATGGGGCAGGAAGGGGTTACATACATATTGCTCATTAGTCAGACCAGAGGAAACCTGTACTCGATATTGTCGTAAGGAATGCTGGAGGGAGTCCTGGAGAACATTTGTGTCCAGGGTCAGCCACACTTGGGGATCCATAGGATTCTGTGCTTCTGTTCAATTTTTGCCTGCATCACTCCCAGGGTTTGTATAGGTAGATTGTTGGCAGATTTTAAACTTATCCATGCTGCACTTCCTGGTGAAGGTAGGACGAAAATGGGTCTCAAAGGCTTCTCCAGCTAGTGTTGTCAGTTGGTAGCCATTACATTACATCTCCATTACATGAACCTTCACCTTATTTATGGGGTTTCTCCTAATAAGTACATGGCGTCTAGTATTGGACAGAGGTTTATATCAGTTTCTGTGGTTTGCCCCTTAATCGCAATTCGTGTAAGTTTAAATCCCTGCAGGCAGAGCTGGGCCCTTCCACTAGCAGTGCCTTACCGAGTGTTCTTCTCTACCATAGTCCCAGTGGGACTGCTCTTGATACACATCAAAAATTCAGAAATTGATCTTGCAGCAAAACCTTGTTGTTGGCAAAGGAGACAGTCCCCTCTTCTTCATTTTCTTGCAAAGTAGCCATCAAGCCCTGTTAGCAGTTAGCGTACTGAGAGAACGTTTCTCCTTCCTGCTCCAGTCCAAAGTTCTAACACCATATCTATCTATCTATCTATCTATCTATCTATCTATCTACTGTACTCATATCTATCTATCTATCTACCTCATATTTATCTATCTATCTCATCTCTATCTGTCTCTTTCATATCTATCTACCTATCTATCCATCTATTCATCTCTCTATCCTATGTCTATCTGTCTATCTATCTATGTCGATCTTTCTATCTCATATCTGTCTTGTCTATTTGTTTATCTATATGATATAAATCTATCTATCCATCCATTTGGCCATCTATCCATCTATATCTATCTATCTGTCTATCTATCTGTCTATCTATCTGTCTATCTATCTATCTATCTATCTATCTATCTATCTATCTATGTCATATCTGTCTCATGTCTGTCTGTTTATCTATATGATATCAATTTATCTATCTTATATCTATATATTCATCCATCCATTCAGCCATCTCTCCATCTATTTCTATCTATCTATCTATCTATCTATCTATCTTTTTATGTCATATCTGTCTCATATCTATCTATCCATCCATTCAGCCATCTCTTCATCTGTATCTATCTATCTATCTATCTATCTATCTATCTATCTATCTATCTATCTATCTATCTATCTATCCATCCTTTATTGGAATGACCACAAATGGGAAATAATGACAGATAGGGCCAGATCCAGGGCAGGGGCTGTAGAAGTTGCATCTTATGTTCCTGTATTATATCTGTGTATGTAATTCCTATCCATCTGTCGGTTCTCAATCATTTTATGATAGCCAGATCTCTCATCAGTCCCCACAGCCCATACTCTCCGGATCATTTTACTCCAGCAGTGAGATTTCTCACCCCTCACTGACGGATATTGCCCCCTCTGTCCCCAGCCCGTGTTTAGTGACCACTAGCATTTGTTTTCTAACCACATTGGAAGAACTTCATCTGCGGCCGCTACATACGATTTTATTACGCATAATAACTCATTGTAAAAAAACTCACAGACTCATTGAACCGAGCAAATGTAGCTGTTATTGGACCAAACAAACAGAGTCGAGAGCGTAAAAGACTCTTAATAAGCTTGCTGTGCTGCAGAGTGATGGTCTCGCTATAAAGTGCTGACGCTGCATGTAATATATTGCATTGCAATAGGCCGGCTTTATACAATTCACCTTATTTGCAGCCTCTAAACAAAAAAACCCCACAATAGCAAAGCTGGAGACAGGCCGTGAAATATGAGCGTCTGCCTGCAATGAATCCCGGGCGCTTATAACGCAAACAGTATGAGCCGGGTCACATGACTCCGCTTTAATTATTGGGCAAATTAAAAATGTTTGCATATACTGCACAGACTAATAACCGGCAGGAAAGAATAAACATGAATGTTCTCCACTGAATAGAAGGGAGTAATTACTGCAGGAAAACCCTTCATTACAGCCCCTGCAGCAGCCGCAATTACCCTCCTCCTATACATTGTCTATAGGAGCCAGTAATGCACTATTTAGATGGCGGTGGGTCTTGTATAGAAAAGGACAGGGGGAAGATTTGGATTCTGCAATTGCACTTATTTGTATGTCACATTTCCAAGGATAGAAAGATAGTAAAAGGCAGACAGGAAGCCATGGTCGAATACATAAGCCAGGTCTATACCAGGTAACAGATCCGGAAGAGGGACACCATAGCATACAGTAGTCTTGAACCTAAAGGACCATTCTTCACAAGTACAGAGCGGGAAGGGTCCTTAAAGGGGTTGTCTCGCTACAAGGATTTCGTTTTATGTTAAAGATCTTGCAAAAACAAGTCACTTTGCAATATATGTCCATTAACTACCTATTCCTAGATATCCTCTTTTGTATGGGCTGCATCAGCTCCTCAGGTCACTATAGCTACAGATCTGTTATCTATCCTAGCTCATGATAGCTGACTGCCCAGAACTGCAGTTTGCTATAGCACCGACCTGGCTTCTACTGCAGCCTAGTAGAAGTCAGTAAACACACTCCTGAATTCAAAGTGAAACAAAGAAAACAGGACTGAGGTGAGATGAATCAATGTAGTGAGACAACCCCTTTAAAAAACCTGGGGTGGGTTTGGTGTTGGATCAGGGTCAGAGACATTTATCATGCACTGGCCCTTTAAGAGGCCAGCGCCTGTGGGCAACCCATGGCCAGAGGTGGCGACTGGAAGGAGTGCACCAGGCACCTCGGTAGATGAGCCAGGGAAGCAGTAGAAGCAGCAATGAAAATGATCATGTGATGAAGTCTGAAGGATTCCTCATGAAGCCACCTCTACTTAAAATGTGAATCCCAATAGAACATTTTAAGCCCTGCCCAGGAACACCCACAAACTGCCCTTTTATTAGTAGTCACACAACCCATATCCCTCTTGTTCCCAGTTCACTGAACTGTCCTGTAAATATGGGACTGTTGGCCAGTATACACGAAGGGCTGCTGATAGGTCTTTGGCTTTGTGTACTTTTTTTGTTTCTATGGTAATGAATGTTACATCACATGGAAGCCTTATGTGTCTAATATATGTTTTCAAAATTTTGTGTTAGTAGTTTATGGCAACAGTGATCTAGGCACGCGGGAAAACAAAATGGCGGAGTCTAAGGCGATATTCACAGCAAATGAGAGCAGAGGAGTGATAACATTCTTGTTTCTACAAGGAAAGTCCGCAAAGGATATTCATGTTGACATTGGGGGGTCAATGCCCTTCATATTCTACAGTTAAGAACTGGGTTGCCAAATTTAAAACGGGCCACTTCAGCACCAATGATAAGAAACGTCCTGGACGATGGGGACTGGTTGTTGTTTTGGAGATCGTCAATGCTGTGCATAACCTCATACTGGAGAATCGGCGCATTTCAGCTAAAGGAATAGCAGACATCATGGGGATTTCTCGTGAACGTGTTTGTGTCATTATCCATGAACATTTGAACATGAAGAAGGTTCTGCAAAGTGGGTCCCCAAATGTTTGACAACAGATCAGAAAAGCTGCAGTGAAAATTCCCGGTTCATTTGTCAGCGTTTCCAGACTGATAAGAACTTCCTGGATCGATTAGTCACTATGGATGAGACCTGAATTTATTTGCATGATAACCAAGGAGCAGTTAAAAGAGTGGAGGCACAGTGTTTCTCCTCGTCCAAAGAAGTTCAGGGTGCAAAAATTAGCCACTAAGATGATGGCGTCTGTGTTCTGGGATAAGGAGGGCGTGCTGCTAGCGGACTACCTTCAAAATGGTTCCACCATCAATGCAAGGTATAACATTGAACTTTTGGACCAATTGAAGACAGCTCTGAAGGCTAAAAGGTTCAGCAAGCTGTCCAAAGGAATCTTGTTCCTGCAAGACAAGAAAATGCCTCCGCTCACACTTCACAAGTGACCACGGCAGAACTGGTGGAGCTAGGCTTCCAGCTGGTTGACCACCCACCTTATTCACCATATTTAGCTCCATCCGACTATCATCTGTTTCAAAACCTGAAGACACACCTCAACGGTACCAAATTTCACACCATTTCTGATGCCATGGCTGCTACAGATGACTGGTTTGAGGCACCTTCTTTTTTCAGGTCTTTCAGAACTTGAAATACCGATGTAAGAAGTGTGTTGGCATCAGTGGAGAGAATGTGGAATAAATGTAAAGTTTCATCTTCCTATCTCGTTTCTTTCTGGGTAAAGCCAAAGATTTATCAGCAGCCCCTCATATCACAATACCATTTTAGTAATGCAGACTGGTTATTTGTGGTCCTGTGATATACCAGGTGATCTCACAGGACTTCAGTAAGCTTTGCTTTATAACCTCTTTTTGGTATTTTATGGAAGTCTTCAGAAGGTTTAATATTTCTCCACTAGTGGAAAATAGTTTCCAGCATTTTAGAAGAAAATATCAAAGCATTTTAGTCCCACCCCTGAGGTTCTAAAGCGGCTAAGGATGCCCCAAAACATCACTCCTGGGTGTGGTTTATATAAATCCTGCCCATTTTGTGGCCTCTTTCCACAGCAAAAATAACGACCTTTGACAAGTATGATATAACTCTATGAAAGAGAACAGTTCTCATTAAATGTAACAGTCTAATCACTTTCATGATAACTTTAGTCCTTTTTACATATTTTACATTTTCTTTTGCATTTAAAGGTGGAATTATTAAGGTAGATTAATGTCACCTGCTTAAAGGTGTTTTCAAAGTGAAGTTGGATCTTGGCTCCCACCAGTAGAGTTGATTCTTGGGGCCTCCACCGGTGGAGTTGATTCTTGGGGCCCACCAGTAGAGTTGATTCTTGGGGCCCACTAGTGGAGTTGATTCTTGGGGCCCACCAGTGGAGTTGATTCTTGAGGTCCACAAGTGAAGTTGATTAATAAGGTCCACTAGAGAAGTTGATTATTGTGGTCCACCAGTGGACTTGGTTCTTGGGGCCCACCAGTGAGTTGATTGTTGGGGCCCACCAATGGAGTTGATTCTTGGGGCACACCAGTGGAGTTGATTCTTGGGGCCAACCAGTGGAGTTGATTCTTGGGGCAAGCCAGTAGAGTTGATTCTTGGGGCCAACCAGTGAAGTTGATTCTTGGGGCCAACCAGTGAGTTGATCTTTGGGGCACACCAGTGGAGTTGATTCTTGGGGCCAACCATTGGAGTTGATTCTTGGGGCCCACCAGTGGAGTTGATTCTTGGGGCACACCAGTGGAGTTGATTCTTGGGGCACACCAGTGGGGTTGATTCTTGGGGCCCACCAGTGGACTTGATTCTTGAGACCCACCAGTGGAGTATATTCCTGGGGCCCAACAGTGGAGTTGATTCTTGGGGCCCAGCAGTGGAGTTGATTCTTGAAGCCCACCAGTAGAGTTGATTCTTGGGGCACACCAATGGAGTTGATTCTTGGGGACCACCAGTGGAGCTGATTCTTGAAGCAAACCCTACAGCTACTGCATATGCCTCTTGCTTTTTGCCTCTTTTTCTCTACCTTTCTCTGTAAAGAGCAGCCCCAGGCCTGCCATATATGGAGGCCCTCTAGGATTTCCCCTGCTCCCCCATGGGCCAGTCCAAAGCTGCCTTAGTGTGTTATATGCAACCATGAAAGGCTGCCTGGACAACTGCCTCTGGGAAAGGTATTAGGTCTTTAGTCCATTTTACATATTTTACATTTTCTTTTGCATTTAAAGGTGGGATTATTAAGGTAGATTAATGTCACCTGCTTAAAGGTGTTTTCAAAGTGAAGTTGGATCTTGGCTCCCACCAGTAGAGTTGATTCTTGGGGCCTCCACCAGTGGAGATGATTCTTGGGGCCCACCACTAGAGTTGATTCTTGGGGCCCACCAGTGGAGTTAATTCTTGAGGTCCACAAGTGAAGTTGATTCATAAGGTCCACTAGAGAAGTTGATTCTTGAGGTCCACCAATGGAATTGATTCTTGGGGCCCACCAGTGAGTTGATTCTTGGGGCCCACCAATGGAGTTGATTCTTGGGGCACACCAGTGGAGTTGATTCTTGGGGCCAACCAGTGGAGTTGATTCTTGGGGCAAGCCAGTAGAGTTGATTCTTGGCGCCCACCAGTGAGTTGATTCTTGGGGCCCACCAATGGAGTTGATTTTTGGGGCACACCAATGGAGATGATTCTTGGGGCACACTAGTGGAGTTGATTCTTGGGGCCATCCAGTGGAGTTGATTCTTGGGGCAAACCAGTGGAGTTGATTCTTGGGGCCAACCAGTGAAGTTGATTCTTGGGGCCAACCAGTGAAGTTGATCTTTGGGGCACACCAGTGGACTTGATTCTTGGGGCCAACCAGTGGAATTGATTCTTGGGGCCAACCAGTGAAGTTGATCTTTGGGGCACACCAGTGGAGTTGATTCTTGGGGCCCACCAATGGAGTTGATTCTGGGGGCCCACCAATGGAGTTGATTCTGGGGGTCCACTAATGGAATTGATTCTTGGGGCCAACCAGTGGAGTTGATTCTTGGAGCCCACCAGTGGAGTTGATTCTTGGTGCCCACCAGTGGAGTTGATTCTTGGAGCCCACCAGTGGAGTTGATTCTTGGGCCCACCAGTGGAGTTGATCTTTGGGGTCCATCAGTGGAGTTGATTTCTGGGGCCAACCAGTGGAGTTGATTCTTGGGCCCCACCAGTGGAGTTGATTATTGAGGTCCACAAGTGAAACTGATTCATGAGGTCCACCGGTGGAGTTGATTCCTGGGGTCACCAGTAGAGTTGATTTTTGAGGCACACCAGTGGAGTTTATTCATGGGGCCTCAAAAGTAGAGTGCAAATCCTACAGCTCCTGCATATGCCTCTTGCTTTTTGCCTCTTTTCCTCTACCTTTCTCTCTAAAGAGCAGCCCCAGGTCTGCCATATCCAAAGGCCCACTAGGATTTCCCCGGCTCCCACATGGGCCAGTCCAAAGCTGCCTTTGTGTGTTATATGTAATCTGGGAAAGGTATTAGGTCTGTGAACAAACATTTTTCATTCACTGACAATGAGCAAAAATCTTAAAACACGTAAGTAGTAATAAGAAAAATCAGCCATTTTTGTATCCAGATAATATGCAGTAGTGTGAACAGAGCCCTTAAGCACCAGAGGTTCCTGCACCAGGCTATATGTGGTCCACACTTTAGTAACCTCAATCCAGCATCCAAGCAAATGACCCTAAAATCTTTTGTCGTCCGTCTTATTTTCTTTTAACAAATTCCACTGAAACAACATAAAGTAGAATAATTGGCTCTTTGCGGCAGATTTATTGTGCAGGTGACAGGCTCAGGGCGTACGGCTCCAGATTATTTTCTGGCCTCAGTTTTACCGGCGCCTTACTCCATTAGGAAAATATATTTTATATTCAAAATGTAACCTATAAACAGTGAAACGGGGAAGTTTCCTCTGATAATTGCGACCATTATCGACTCATTTCCATCCACTTATTTATTGCAGTTATTTCGCCAAAATATTTTTCAAGGGCTGTAATTTATGGTTTTCAATTTTTTATAAATGGCTTCACCATTACTTTCAAGCACCTGGATGAAACGCATTTATATTCAATCAAAAATGCGCAAATCACAAGACCTTTTTAGTCTTTTACATCTAGTAAAATTTCATAAAATATAAGTATTAGATTTGAGTAGCACAGTTTGTCCTAATACTTTTCCTGTGAACTCTTTGGAGTTATCACAAAGACCCCATTAACTGCCACCTTGAAAGTAACTGGTGCATGTATATATGTAAAAGTATCTTACTTTGTAAATGCTCATCCTGATCTTCCTGGTTCATGAACAGAAACCTAAAACTACAGCAAGGAAAGAGAAGAAAGGAAGCAGCACCACTTCAAAAACATGTGATATGTAATCATCCAAGTCCATACAAAATGCTACGTTTCAACTCTTTTATACAGCTAGGAACACAGGGCAACATGTATGAACGCTGGCACTGACAGGCCAGCTCTAAATCGCTTTAAGGCAGTGTAGAATGTGGCAGAATGTATGAAGCTGTTCTTCTGCAGGTCATACATACAGGACAGTGTAGAGCCAATACCACAAGTCTAGCTCAGGCACCACCTTTACCCTGGTCTGTTCTTCTGCAGGTCATACATACAGGGCAGTGTAGAGCCAATACCACAAGTCTGGCTCAGGCACCACCTTTACCCTGGTCTGGCTGTTTTTCTGCAGGTCATATATATACAGGACAATGTAGAGCCAATACCACAAGTCTGCCACAGGCACCACCTTTACCCTGGTCTGTTTATCTGCAGGTCATACATACAGGGCAGTGTAGAGCCAATACCACAAGTCTGGCTCAGGCACCACCTTTACCCTGGTCTGGCTGTTCTTCTGCAGGTCATATATGCAGGGCAGTTGTAGAGCCAATACCACAAGTCTGGCTCAGGCACCACCTTTATCCTGGTCTGGCTGTTCTTCTGCAGGTCATACATACAGGGCAGTGTAGAGCCAATACCACAAGTCTGGCTCAGGCACCACCTTTACCCTGGTCTGGCTGTCCTTCTGCAGGTCATACATACAGGCAGTGTAGAGCCAATACCACAAGTCTGGCTCAGGCACCACCTTTACCATGGTCTGTTCTTCTGCAGGTCATACATACAGGGCAGTGTAGTAGCCAAACCAGAAGTCTGGCTCAGGCACCACCTTTACCCTGGTCTGGCTGTTTTTCTGCAGGACATACATACAGGGCAGTGTAGAGCCAATACCACAAGTCTGGCTCAGGCACCACCTTTACCCTGGTCTGGCTGTTCTTCTGCAGGTCATACATACAGGGCAGTGTAGAGCCAATACCACAAGTCTGGCTCAGGCACCACCTTCACCCTGGTTTTGCTGTTCTTCTGCAGGTCATATATGCAGGGCAGTGTAGAGCCAATACCACAAGTCTGGCTCAGGCACCACCTTTATCCTGGTCTGGCTGTTCTTCTGCAGGTCATACATACAGGGCAGTGTAAGCCAATACCACAAGTCTGGCTCAGGCACCACCTTTACCCTGGTCTGGCTGTTCTTCTGCAGGTCATACATACAGGGCAGTGTAGAGCAAATACCACAAGTCTGGCTCAGGCACCACCTTTACCATGGTCTGTTCTTCTGCAGTCATACATACAGGGCAGTGTAGAGCCAATACCAGAAGTCTGGCTCAGCACCACCTTTACCCTGGTCTGGCTGTTTTTTCTGCAGTCATACATACAGGCAGTGTAGAGCCAATACCACAAGTCTGGCTCAGGCACCAACCTTTACCCTGGTCTGGCGGTGTTTTCTGCAGTGTCATACATACAGTGCATGTAGAGCCAATAACCCCAAGTCTGGCTCAGGCAACACCTTTACCCTGGTCTTTTCTTCTGCAGGGTCATACATACGGACATTTATGCAATACCACAAGCCCCGGCTCAGCACCACCTTACCGGGATGGCTGTTTTTCTACGGTCATCATACAGGCAGGTAGACCAAATACCACAATCGGGCTCAGGCCCCCCTTTACCCTGTCTGGCTGTTCTTGCACAACAAACAGGGCAGTGTATTGCCAAAACCCACAATCGGCCAGGACCACCTTTACCCTGGCTGTTCTTCGCACGCATACAAGGGGGCAGTTAAAACAATCCCACAATTTCTGGCTCGGACCACCTTTAAAACCCGGGCTGGCGTCTTCTGCGGGTCATACATAGGGGGCAGTGTAAAGCCAATACCACAAGCTGGCCAGGCACCACCTTTACCCGTCTGGCTGTTCTTCTCGGTCAACATACAGGCTGAAAGAAGTCAATACCACAAGTCGGGCTTAGCACCACCTTTACCCGGGGAAGGCTTTTTTGCGGCATACATACAGGGCATTGTAGAGAGCAATACCACAAGTCGGCCGGCACCACCTTACCCTGGTCTGGCTGTTTTTCGCAGATCAAACAACAGGGCATTTAAAGGGGCCCAATCCAAAATCTGGCCAGGCACCACCTTTCCCCGGTCTGGCTGTTCTAACTGTTCTGCACCGAGGTTTGGCGTAGAAGAATCATAAATGTGTCTAATTCTAAGAATTTGATGCAACACCCCCAGAACGCCCCAAATATTTGGCATATTAAAAAGTGTCTGGGCGCTTTAAAAAAAAGACTTGGGGCCCCGCATGATGAACGGCTTTTCGCCGTTTTCTGGCTTAACTGCCCTCCCACCCGAACCCCTTTGGGATTCAGTGTTGGGCGCAGTGTTCGCCCTTTCAGCGCCCCCCGCATGAAGGGGGGGGTTTGTGGAGCGGGTGTGGGCGAAAGGAAAGGGCGTTCCGGGGGGGACGCGCGCGCCCCAAAACTCCGACAACGTTTGGCGAGTCGGCAAAGCGAGGCCAGGTGCAGGCTGGGCACCCGACGGGGAAAAACCATTTTTTTTTTTTGGTTTAAAAGCCCCGACAGGGGCAAAGGAAGCAGGACCGAACATCGGGAAGCAGATCGAAGATGGCGACAAAAAATCTCGGGGCGCCCGCTCCCCGTAGGGGGGATATGAATCCAAAAAAAAATCGCCTTTATAAAGGCGAAAACTTTGTCAGAAAAGAGCTGAACGTAAAAAAAAACAAAAAAAAAAAAAAAAACTTTCCAAAACTCTAAAGGGGGCGCAATACAAAAATTTATGAATTGTAAATGCCGGGGGAAAACGAATTTAAAATTCTAAAACCTATTCTCTTTGGCGGCATAACCACCAATCAAAAAAAAGACAGCGAACCTTAAAACCTAGGGGGAAAGGGATTGACCAATCAAATCCACGGGGGGATAATCAAAATACGTAAAAAACAGAAAAGACTGTTGGCTGCGCTCGCGGGGACTTGGCTACCCCACCAAAACAGAGCGCGACTTTTCTCCCATTAACCCTAGGGAAGATGGGCGCTCGAAATCTGGGGCGCCAGCGCCGTGCGGCAAAAAAAAAAAATAAAAAAATGATTTTTTTAAATGTAAAACATTATAAATAAAGACCGAACCCTTCTTTACAAATAAAGCATTTAAAAACCCCAAAAACGCGTTTGTCGCCGAGACCCGGCGCTACATAGGAATTGCAAAAAGAAGAATCGCCGGGAATACAGTAATTCAAATTTTTAAGCTATTCTCTTTGGTTCGGCAAAAACCAGCCAATCAGAAAGAGCGAAAAAATTTTCCCATTAAACCCAAGGGGGAAATTGACCAAATAAAGAATAGGACGAAAATGTCCCATTAATCCTATTTTCGTTACCCAAAGGATCAAAGTATGGGTGCAACGAAATAAGAAATAAAAATATTTTTTTGATTTAATTTTTTTTTTCTTTACCCCCATATTACATTCGTTTCATATACCACGGACAACTTTTTAGCTTATCATTTGTTTTCGGCCAGACATTTTATTTCAGATTGATTAGAAAACCCCAAGGAGCGTCGCTCGCTTCCTCCCCTTGGCCCAAAAATAAGCGCCTCTTTTAATTAGCCAATCACAGGCGCGCTCAAAATTTCCCTCTTCCCCAAGAACTCTATGAGAAAGTACTCGCGTCTGATTGGCTAAGCGGGACGAGCCCCCGCCGCTTCAACCAAATCACTCTTTTTTTTTCTGCATTTTACTGTATTTTTTAACTTCCCCCCTTTGGAATATGATTGGTCAATTTTTCCTCATAGTAAAGGGACATTGTCGCTCCTTTTTTGTTTGGTCAATTCTCCTCCTGGGTTATAAGGGATTTTTGTCGCCCTATTCTTTTTGGCTGGTTTATCCGACCAATGAAATAGCAAAAACAATTTGAATTACTTTTTTTTCCCCAGCGTTTCTCTCTATGAAATTTCCCTAGAAAGCGCCGGACTCGGCGACAAACCGTTTTTTCGGGTTTTTTTAACTGCTTTAAATTTTTAAAGAAGGGTTCGGCCTTACGATAAGTTTTACACTTTAAAAAAATATTTTTTCTTTTAAAACTTCATGCCGCAACGGCGCGATTTCCGAGATTTTAAGCGCCCATCTCTCCAAAACTAAATGGGAGAAATAGCTCGCCTCATTGGTGGGATAGCCCAAGACCCGTAGCCGCCAATCCCTTTTCGTCTTTTTACTTTTTTGAATTATCCTGCCCTGATTCGATTGGTCAAAACTTTCTCCATAACAAAGGTCTTTGTCCCATTCTGATTGCAATAATTCTCCATAGGGGTAGAATGGGTCTCTGTCCTCCTATTCTGATTGGCTGAGCTAGCCAATTCCCCTAGTTAACCAATCATTCTTTTCAGCATTTTTTCTGTATTTTTGAACTATCCCCGCCGTGGGTTCGATTTGGCAAACTTCCCCCTAGGTTTTAATGGTTTACTGTCGCTCCTATTCCCATTGGGCCGTTTATGCCGACCATCAGAATAGCTTTCTGATTTTGAATTACGTATTTTCCCCCAATTTCCCCAAAATCCTAAATTTTTGAAAAATTTGGGGGTATTGGAAAGTGATTTTTTTTTTATGTATTTTTTTTTTTAGGGTTTCAGCCTTTTCCGGAATGTTGAACGCCTTTTAAAAGGCATTTTTTCGGAAACATACCCGCTGCACGGAGCGGGGCGCCGAATTTCGTCGCGATCTTCGATCTGCTTCCCGCATGTTCCGTTCTTGCTTTACTTTGCCTCCGCCCAGCATTTTAACCAAAAAAAAACCCGGCTGCCCTTGGACTGCCGAGCGCTGCCCGCCCCGCTTTCCGACCTCCACGTACATGTCGGGGTTTTTTTGAGGCGGGCCCCGTCCCCCCCCCGGAACGCCTACCCGCGCCACACCGCGGCCCCCCTGCCCCCCCCTTCAGCGGGGCGCAGCTGAAATGGGGACACGCCCTAACACTGAAAAAACCCGCGTCCCAAAAGCAGGATTCGGGCTGGGAGGGGCAGTATACGCCAGAAAACGGCGAAAAGCCCGTTCATACATGTGGGCCCCTAGGCAGTAAAAAAAAATTTTCTTTAACCCGACCCCCCTTACGTGTTTCAAGCTTTATCAGCCATTGTTCACAGGTTGGTAAAGCCTGAAACGCGTAAGCGGATGCTGGTTGTAGTACTATGTTTGTTACCTATGCATTACAATAAAGATTTATGGATTTTTTTCAAGGTGCCGGATTTTCCCACTTTTTTCCTTTGTATATTTTTGCTAATGGATCGCACATTTCCGACACATTGCAAGCAATTTTCAAAAAACCAAAAAGTAAAAAGTTGGGTAATCCGGCACCATTGATAAAATCCATAAATCTTTATTGTAATCCATAGCTAACAAACATAGTGCAGATAAAATGTGCTACAAGCAGCACCCACTTACGCATTTCAGGCTTTAGCAACCTGTGAACAAGGGCTGGTAAAGCCTGTAACACTTAAACGGGTGCTGATTGTTGTACTATGTTTGTTACCTATGGATTAAAATAAAGATTTATGGATTTTATCGATGGTGCCGAATTACCCTATTTTCTCATTTGTTTTTCTTTTCGTGACTGAAGCATTCCTGAGCACACGGAAGAAATTTATATTTTACGTGGATTCACATTACATCCTAACTATGTACGGGTGAGCACCAAAACTATCATTATTTTTGTAAGTTTTCTAATGCCACAAAAACAAGAGATCCCAAAACATACTTGCATATTGAATGCTTAAAAAGCACCCAGTCAAGTGTGTAGTGGTCTACAGACCTAGGGGACCATCACCTGCTGCATATACTGAACGTGGTGTGAAGAAAAGCTTAGCACATAAAATGAGTGAAATCCATCAATTTGGGCCATCACTGATATCTAAAACTAAGGTACTAAATTATTCTATAGACTAGAGGCGTAATTAAGGGACCCCATACCAAAACTTGGAATGCATAGATAGAGGGAGTATGCACACAGTGATGTCATGTAATGGGATAAATTACACAGTAATGTTAGGCAATGTCTACAGAGCTAAGTTAAAATACCATTGAAAATCCAATGGTATTTTAACTTTGCTGCACCGTGATTTTTGGTGTTATTTTTGTGCAAAAAAATCCGTGGTCGGATTTCGGATTTCCCGCCGACCCAGTACATTGAGGGTATGAGAATCTGGCAGAAGAGAGAACATGTTCTCTCTTCCACCGGATGGCCGGTGGTTTAGAAATGCTCAGTAAAAAATCTGTGCTGCATAGACTACAGCACGGATTTTCTATTGAGGTCTACACAGCACTGGTTACAGTCGGATTTTCAGCAGATTCTAAATACTCAAACTGCCGAAAATGCAATGAAAAACCTGTGCTGTGTAGACATAGCCTTATAGTAATAGAACAGAGAATATATTAATGTCAGAGTACAAGGATAATGCACACAGGGATAATGCACACAGTGATGTCACAGTATTGAGATAAAGCAGACAGTAATGTTATAGCGACGGAATAAAGCATATAGTAATGTCACAGTACAAGGATAATGCACACAGTGATGTCACAGTATTGAGATAAAGCAGACAGTAATGGAATAAAGCATTTAGTAATGTCACAGTACAAGAATAATGCACACTGGGATGTCATAGTACAGACATAATGCAGTGATGTAATAGTATTGGAATAAAGCATATACTGTAATGATGTCTCAGTATAGGGAATATGCACACAGTGATGTCACAGTAATGGGATAAAGCACACAATGATGTCATAGTAATTGGGTAAAGTACACAGTGATGTAATAGTAGTAGAATAAAGCATATAGTAATGTCACAGCACAGGAGAAAAACACACATTAATGTCAAAGTACATGAATAATGCACACAGTGATGTAATATTATTGGAATAAAGCATTAAGTGATGTCACAGTACAGGTAGTATGTACACAGCAATGCCACAGTAATAGGATTAAGCAGTGAAATTCCAGCTCATGTATAATATGCATAGCAATGTCACAGAACAGTAATACTAGACATAGTGATGTAACAGTACAGGGAGAATGCACACAGTGATGTAACAGCAACTGAATAAAGCACCAAGTGATGTAACAGTACTTGAGTAAAGCAAATAGTGATGTCACAGTAATGGAGTAAAGCACAGAGATACTTTGTACACTGACATCATAGCTCAGGAAAACAACATATAATTATTTCTAAGTACATTAAAAATGTTGTGATATCATAGTACAGAAATAATGCACACAGTGATGCAATAGTATTGGAATCAAGCATTAAATGGGTTGTCTCACTACAAGGATTGCTGCTTTTTATGTTAAAGATCTTGCAAAAACAAGTCACTTTCCTATAAGTGTCCATTAACAGTGTCCTACCTATTCCTAGATATCCCCTCTTGTATGGGCTGCATCAGCTCCTCAGGTCGCTATAGCTACAGACCTGTTAAATCTCTCCTGATAGGCTGCCAGTGCTGGTTGCTACTGCAGCCTAGTGGAAGCCAGTAAACACGCCCCTGAATTCAAAGTGAAACCAAGAAAACCGGACTGAGGTAAGAGGAATCAATGTAGTGAGACAACCCCTTTAAGTGATGTCATAGTACAGGTACAATGCACACAGCAATGTCACAGTAATGAGATTAAGCAGTGAAGATCTAACACATGTATACTGTGCATAGTGATGTGACACAGTACAGGGGTACTAGACATAGTGATGTCTCAATACTGGGAGAATGCAAACACTGATGTAGCAACAACTGAATAAAGCACCCAGTGATGTAACAATAATGGAATAAAGCATATAGTGAAGTCACAGTGAAGTTAAAATGCTCATAGTAATGTCATAGTACCTTGTACACTGACATCACAGCTCAGGAAAACAACATATAATTATTTCTAAGTACATGAAACATGTTGTGATGTCACAGTACAGGAATAATGCAAAAAGTAATGCTTAACATAGGGCAGGAGGCAGGAGAAGTTTAACATGAGGCTACAAAATAAAACCTAGGAGAGGGCACATTGCATCCTACATTGTCATCACTGACTGCGCCTTATATCACTCTGGAAATGGGCCCCATTGGTGTTGTGCCCATGCCTGCTGCTACACCTTCTACAATGGTAGTTTCACCAATGCTATAGACCTATGTTCAGGTACAACAGAAAGTTTGGCAGCTGCAATCCACCTGATCCAAGTCTAATATCACGGCACCATGCCCATGGTTGATGTTACCCCAGGGCATTTTCCCTCTCGACACTTCTCTTGTTTTGCAGGGTGTGTTAGCTCCAGCCTCTTCCTGTCTAGGAGACCATCATTCCAGCACATACAGAGATAGAGGGGGTCATAGACATTTCATCTGCAGCACAGTTGACTCCCTCTAGGGGGTGCACAGACTTGTCAGGCTCCTCCCACCAGGAAAACAGGCGTCATGTAGAGATCGTTTTACTGTGGTGACTTCGAAAACATCTTTGAAGGTGAATTTTCCAGAATCACGCCTGATTAATGAAATGATCCTGAAAGGTAATGTGAGCTATGTATTACGAGTTTATGATGCAGGAAAAAAAGGGAAAATGAAAATTGGATTTAAAAAATAAGCATTTCCCTGCACTTTCTACCATTTGATTTGCGAAAAAGAAATTTATTTCCTCTCTCTTTATGAAACATAAAAAACCTCATCTCGTCGCCTCGCTGCTGGGTTGATTTATTCGGGTTTGCAGCTAATACTGCTGGTATGGGAGATATTGTGATATTGTAAGCTTAATATTCAGCAGGTTAATTATTTTTGGAGAAACAAACTTGCTAGAGTTTTTTAGAAATATCCCTCGGATTGGCCTGCAAGGTGTCTGATTCCCCGATCTCCCACTGATCAGCAGAATGAGGCGGTTGAGCTGCAGTACCGGGCACAACCACACATATGGTAAACCACTGAAGGGGTGCCCGGCAGGCTGGGACTGCCCCACAGGAGAATAGGGACCTGTGGGATTGGTGGACATGGAGGACCCTTCGTGGTAACAGTGCTGGGGCTGCTATTCAGCAGGGGTGGGCAATTAATTTTCCCATCGGGCCGCATGAAAAAGTGCGATGCTTTTGGAGGGCCGGACTAATAAAAACATAGGGTGAATGGGGGGAAAAAATCGTTTTTTGGGTGATTATTTTTGTGGAAACTTACTGGGGGATGTATCTATATACCTGCCTTACTCATTGTACACAGTAAGGCAGGTATATACAGCTCTCCTCAGTAAGTTAGGTATGTAGATGTATGTCCCCTCAGTCTGGCAGGTATATACAGCTCCCCTCAGTCAGTCAGGTATATACAGCTCCCATCAGTCAGTCAGGTATATAGATATAGGTACCCGCAGGCAGGTATATAGATAGATACAGCTCCCCACAGGCAGGTATATAGATAGATACAGCTCCCCACAGGCAGGTATATAGATAGATACAGCTCCCCTCAGGCAGGACTATAGATAGATACAGCTCCCATCAGGCAGGAATATAGATAGGTACAGCTCCCCACAGGCAGGCATATAGATAGATACAGCTCCCCACAGGCAGGCATATAGATAGATACAGCTCCCCTCAGGCAGGAATATAGATAGGTACAGCTCCCCACAGGCAGGAATATAGATAGGTACAGCTCCCCACAGGCAGGAATATAGATAGGTACAGCTCCCCACAGGCAGGAATATAGATAGGTACAGCTCCCCACAGGCAGGAATATAGATAGGTACAGCTCCCCTCAGCCAGGAATATAGATAGGTACAGCTCCCCTCAAGCAGGTATATAGATATAGCTCCCCTCAAGCAGGTATATAGATAGATATAGCACCCCTCAGGCAGGTATATTTAAGGCTCCAAACAGGCAGGTATATAGCTATTTAGGGCTCCATACAGGCAGGAATATAGTTAAAGCTCCACACAGGCAGGTATATAGCTAGTTCGGGCTCCATACAGGCAGGTATATAGCTAGTTAGGTGTTCCCACAAGTAGGTAGGGCTTCCCACAGGCAGGTATATAGACAGGGCTTTCCACAGGCAGGTATATAGACAGGGCTATCCACAGGCAGGTATATAGACAGGGCTATCCACAGGCAAGTATATAGACAGGGCTATCCACAGGCAAGTATATAGACAGGGCTTTCCACAGGCAGGTATATAGATAGGGCTTCCCACAGGCAGGTATATAGACAGGGCTTTCCACAGGCAGGTATATAGATAGGGCTTCCCACAGGCAGGTATATAGATAGGGCTTCCCACAGGCAGGTATATAGATAGGGCTTCCCACAGGCAGGTATATAGTTTTATGACCAAAATAACAAACACTAATACTCACCTTGGCTTACCTGCTTCCCGGCCGAGCGCGCTCATCTTCTATCCGAGGAGCTTCCCAGGCTGGTGGCGTGATGACGTCATGCCGCCAGCGCCGGGACGCTCCTCCGTCAGCTCCTGGACCCGCACAGAGTTATTACTCTGTGTGCGCCCAGGAGAGGCAGCGGCGCGGTGAGCGGAGTTCACCGCGTCGCTGCCTAATTCACCAGCAATAGTAGTGCTGACGGCCCGCGGCGACCTCTCAGCAATACCCGGCCGCGGCGGCCGTCAGCGCTACTATTAGCAGACCTGGGCATCGAACGCCGTGGGCCGCATCCGACGAGCTGGCGGGCCGGATGCGGCCCGGGGGCCCTACTTTGCCCAGGTCTGCTATTCAGGGCGAACGGCAGAGAAAGAGCGGCAGAAAGCAAGAGTTAAGTGCAGTATGTTCAGTCATATACAGAAGCTGTAGGGTGGGCCTCAAGAATCAACTCCAATGGTTTCTCCCCAGAATAGGAATCCACTGGTGGGTCCCAAGAATCAACTACTCTGACAGGCCCTAAGAATCAAATTCTCTTGTAGGCTCCAAAAATCAACTCCTCTGATGGGCCCTAAGAATCAAATTGCCTGGTGGGCTCCAAGAATCAACCCAACTGGTGGACCCCAAGAATCAACTCTACTGGTGGGCCCCAAGAATTAACTCTACTGTTGGGCCCCAGGAATTGACTGCACTGGTGGGTCCATAGATTCAACTCAACTGGTGGGCCCCAAGAATCAACTCTACTGGTGGTCCCCAAGAATCATCTCCACTGGTTGCTCTCCAGAATAGGAATCTACGTTGTGGGTCCAAGAATCAACTCCTCTGACGAGCCCTAAGAATCAAATTCTCTTGTGGGCCCCAAGAATCAACTCCTCTGATGGGCCCTAAGAATCAAATTGCCTTGTGGGCTCCAAGAAGCAACTCAACTGGTGGGCCCTAAGAATTAACTCTACTGTTGGGCCCCTGGAATCGACTGCACTGGTGGGCCCCAAAATTCATCTCAACTGGTGGGCCCCAAGAATCAACTCCACTGGTGGGCCCCAAAAATCAGCTCAACTGGTGGGCTCCAAGAATCAACTCTACTGGTGGACCCGAGAATCAACTCCACTGGTGGGCCCCAAGATTCAACTCAACGGGGTGGGCCCCAAGAATAAAACTCAACTGGTGGGCCCCAAAATTAACTCAAATGGGGGGCCCCCCAAGAATCAACTCCACTGGTGGGCCCCAAAATTCATCTCAACTGGTGTGCCCCAAGAATTAACTCTACTGGTGGACCCCGAGAATCAACTCCACTGGTGGGCCTCAAGATTCAACTCAGCTCGTGGGTCTCAAGAATCAAATCTACTAGTGGGCCCCAAGAATCAACTCCACTGGTGGTCCCCAAGAATCAACTCCACTGGTGGGCTCCAGGCACTGGAGCCCGGTGATCGAAAGGATCCCAATGACATATTGTTTGCCGATTTTGAAGATAAGACATAAATAGAAAACCCTTTTTTAGTACCAAAGGTTTTTAAACAGAAGTCTCTGCTTGCCATAATTTCAGTTCAAGTCTCCAGCTATTTCTAATCATTCGTTAATACGGGAACAGTGCTGTCTTTGCTAGCCTGTATCTTGTCTATAAAAAAAAAATGAACAAACAGTCATAAAACATCCAGTCTAATTGAGAAAGAAGGAAGGGGCAATGTGAATTTCCATTGATTTGCACAATCTATGATGGGAAAGCTTGTAAATCAACCCACTATAGGTATACATTGTTATTATAAGGACCATTTGATCTGAAAAAAGAATGGTAGTGTGTCCTGTATTATTAGTCCCTATCCCAATCTAGATTATAACATATTCTAATTTCATGGTTCCCGCCCATTAGTGTTACTCAAATTAAGTTTTGTTCATTTTGACACAGGTTTGATGGAACTTGTGAAAAAAGTCTAATTTGAGACCTCCTGAACCACTCTCTTCTTTCTCTAACCTTATTCCTAACCATAAACATAAATCTCACCCTAAACCTTAAAGGGCATTTGCCAAGAGACCAGTTATGTACCTCCTGTCAGCACAAGAGCAGGATGTAAACAAATCACGCTGAGTCATGAAGCTGCAGGGGAGAGAGGGTGGGGGCGAGTGAGGAGTGAGGAATCCAAGGGAGCGTCTCAAAACAAGTGAAATAATAAACAGTACAACAGTGGATTCTCAATACAGCAAGACAGCCTTAGAGTGCACTCTCTACCCGGTGCCTTAAAAGCTCATTCATTTTGCCTGTCATCAGATAAGAAGTGATTCACGCAAGCGCGGCCTGTCAGCTCCTGGGTCTTGACTAGGGAAAGCATTGAGGTAACCAAGGGGGATTGAGCAATGCTGTAGCTCTCAAGTTTTCACTTTTTGTAATCACATATATTTAGAAAAGTGATTAAAAAACCCCTTTTGGAGGTTCCCACGTCAACATTACATGGTGGCAAACCCCTTTAATTGAGGTTAGGGTTGTTTAAACACGGGGGTGACAGCATCATATTGTGGGGTTGTTCTTCTGCAGGAGGTACTGGTGCACTTCATAAAATAGATGGCATTATGAGGAAAGAAGATTATGTGGCAATACTGAAGCAACATCTCAAGACATCATCCAGGATGTTAAAGCTTGGGCAGAAATGGGTCTTCTGAATGGACAATGACCTGAAGCTACTGCCAAACTGGTTACAAATTGGCTTAAGGAGAACCAAGTCAATGTTTTGGAGTGGCCATCACAAAGCCCTGATCTCAATCCTAGTGGAAATTCACTGAGCGCTGTACATACAAGGGGGAAGGCAGGAGGGTAACAATCCGTCCTGCCTCCTCTCTGTAGGAGCAGCTGCACTGAGTGTGTGCAGCAGCTGGCTGACTCTGTGCGGCCATTGTGAAACGATTGCCCGCCTCACCCACTTGTAGGAATCACCCTGTACGGTAGCCTTCTGCTGTATGTGCGTCCAGTGGACACACATACAGCTGAAGAGCCTGTGGATGCTCCAGACCCACGGCAGTGGCCTGGAGCCCAGGAGGTTCGGGCCACAGGCAGTTTTTTTCAGGGCTTGTGCCCCGGATAAAACTGCCTAGTGACGCCCCTGATGACTACACAGGCCCGTCCCCTCTCCATTTACTTCAATGGGAGTTCTGGGTACAGCTGAGCAGTTGCATTCTGCTGCACTCCAATTAAAAGGAATGCAAAGTGGGTTGGGCCTGCGCAGTCACTTCTCCATTATGAACAGAATTTTCAGGGCCCGTTCTGGAGATATACACACAGAATGATCAGCTTATCATGTGATCCTCATTAGGTTAGCTGGAGGAAGCATAGTAGAGAGTGAAACTTGAATTCCAATATTCAGGATATACAGCTCTGGAAAAAATTAAGAGACCACCACAAAATTTTCAGTTTCTCTGATTTTTCTCTTCCATGGTAAATTTTTGGAGAAAAATGTACATTATTATTTTATTATATAAACTACTAACAACACGTCTCCGGGAAATTTAAAGCAAATTTTTTTTTTTTTATTTGCAGTAAATGAGAAATCTTCAAAATAATACAAAGAAGCAGCAGCGCTGTTAGACCTCAAATAATGCAAAGAAAACAAGTTCATATTTCTTTAGAAACAATAAGGCCCCGTTCACACGGCTTATTTGCCGACGGATTGGTGCCGTATTCCGCGCCGGATTTGCGCTTCAATACGGCGCCAATCCGTCGGGTCATTACGGTAAACCACTGCTCTCATTGAGAACAGTGGATTTTCCCTCGCTCCTCCCCGCTCGGCAAATCCGTCGGGCGGGGAAAAAAGTGACATGCACATTATTTACGGCGCGGACGCGCCGTAAACAATGCATTGTCTATGGGGCCGGGAGCGGCGCCCCCGCCGCGCTCCGGCCCCGCCCCCGGCCCCCCCCGTAATCACCGCGGATGTGGGCGCTCAATACGGCGCACCAAACGCGGGAATAAAACCGTTAACAAAGGGCCCAAGAAATGTTTTAAGTCAGGAAAGTTCAGAAATAACATTTGATGGAATAAAACCTGATTTTTTTCATTCAAAATTTCCTTTTGGGCCCATTCCCAGCACTTGTTTTGCATCCAGCTTGTCCCATTGCAAGGGATTTGAAGACCCCCCAGTGTTTTTTATACTTTCCTTCGTTAAATAAGATTTGCTTCAGGTGATCATTAACGAAGACAGAAGTGAAGAGGGGACTTTGGTTGGAATTTAACCCACCTGGAAGGAAAAGGCCCTCGAAATGGAGAGAGGCTGATTTTTTAGAAAACTGTGCAGTGGTCTCTTATTTTTTTCCAGAGCTGTATGCAAGGAATACCAGCTACGACTTCCAAACGACTTCGACTTCCGTTTGTGGAAAACCCTTTAAATCCCTTTTCCTGGGTCTGTGATTTGATGCGCCTGCTCTGGTATCCAGATTTTTTTATCTAAGATCCCTTTTGAACCCCATTTTAGGGATTCAGAAATTGCTGTTTTTCAACTGATTTTTTGGGTTAAATAGGAAAAAAAAAAGCCTGTAAAACGGCCCCCTCTTATTGTCCAATTTGGGGGCAACCACTAATTGACAGTGGTCTTTGGTGGTGCTGGGTAAAAATGGGAGGTGGGGCTATAAATGGAGCTTTCCTCCGAAGGTCAAGTCCCAGGAACATGAAAGCAGTGGGTGGCTCCTCAATCTCAAGGATTAAAATTGGACCCCTTTAGTGGTGCCGATTTTGCTATGAAGGACAAAAGCTCCTGTTCAGGCTCAGACTGGCACACAGGGGAGTTGAGGAAACCCGTGAGGGGGACCTAGGTTTTGGGGCCCCCTTGAGAAAAAAAACAGGTCTAGGGCTTTTTTCAGGTAAAAGAAAGGAAAGGGGCAGAAGGAAAGAGTTATGTGTAAGATGGGCAGTCATGTATGGTAGCTGTAGAGTGGGCCTCATTCAACTCCATTGGCGAGCCCCAAAAATCAGTTCCAGTGGTGGGCCCCAGGCGCCCATGTCCAGGGCTGGGACATGGTATTCTGGTACCCGAGGCAAACAAGGCACAAAGTTCCCCAAATTTAAAAATTCACCCCCACTCCCCCTCCTTGCTCCCCCTTTTCTGCCCGGGTTGAAGTGGCACCCTAGGCGGTCGCCTACCTTGGCCTACCCATCGTCCCAGCCCTGCCCCTGTCCAACACTGCTCCTGTTTGATAGTCCACCTTCATACTGTACCCTTTCCAGTGACCCTTGGGCTCCCACTCTTTTGATAGCTAACAACACAGTTCTTCTGTAGAGGGAAGTTCTATCCAATAGCAAAGAGAAAAAGAGGGATACAGGGCTGGGCCCCATAATAGCTACATGTCTGCCTCTATGGTATATTTTCTCTGGAATGTAAGCTCTTTGGAGCATGAACTCATATTGTGCAGTCTTCCATGCACATTTCAGTGACCATCAAGTATATACATATATTATAATATCACGGATAAGGCAGTTAATAGGAATTCTTCAGGTTGTTTCTTAATTGCCTCTTCATAGCAACTGCTTTACAATAATGATAATCAGGGGATATAATCCACGTACTTCATAGTGGCCTCTCCAAGTAGAAGGCACCAATTAAAAAGTGAATGTCGCTGTTGAATAGACCAAAGTTTAGACAGAAAGCCTTTGTTTGCTTCTCACGTAAAATAACTTTATCTGATGTAGAAAGAAACCTCATTTTATGTGAGGACATAATAATCAGGGGCTTACAATATTCACAGACATGAAATAATAGATTCTCAGATTCACCGGTCTTAGTGAAGGTTGGCTGATTTTCAGCATGTCATGGTCTCTTGTGAATGGATAGGCTGTTTCTCAGTGATGTCACCAGTCCTAGTGAATGGGGTAGGCTGTTTTTCATGATGTCCTGGTCTCTATGGATGGAAGGCTGTATTCTCAGGATGTCATGGTCTCTGTGAATGGA